>VUQI01039062.1:0-10655 GCA_015106735.1 Paratilapia polleni | reverse complement strand
CTATATACAGCTCTGGAAAAAATTAAAATTGCAAAATTATCGGTTTCTCTGATTTTGCTATTTCTAGGTATATGTTTGAGTAAAATGAGCATTTTTGTTTTATTCTATAAACTACTGACAACATAACTCCCAAATTCTAAACACAAATATTTTCATTTAGAGCATTTATTTGCAGAAAATGAAAAATGGTCAAAATACCAAAAAAGGTCCAGTGTTTTCAGACCTCAAATAATGCAAAAAAATAAAAAAAAATAAAATCAAGTTCATATTCATTTTTAAACAACACATTACTAATGTTTTAACTTAGGAAGTGTTCAGAAATCAATATTTGGTGGAATAACCCTGATTTGCAATCACAGCTTTCATGCGTCTTGGCATGCTCTCCACCAGTCTTTCACATTGCTGTTGGGTGACTTTATGCCATTCCTGGTGCAAGAATTCAAGCAGCTCAGCTGGTGCCACCCATGCCCCCCTTCTAGACACACCCCTGCTCCTTAGTTACCTTACCACCAGTGTTAAGGAGCTGTATTTAGCTTGCAGGTGCATCTTCAAAATGTGAAGTGGAGCTTCTTAGCTTAGCTGGCCAACACTTATTAGCTTCCTGACACAGAATATAGCAAATATTTTCAAATGCAAATGCGTTAAACCCAATACTGCTGAAGCTGCTATAGCTGCAATGACATAGACAATATTGCTTGGTCGCTTGCAGAACCATTGAGTAATAGCTCTGGTCCCTTGTAGAAAGGAATTTCACTTGAGGAAACCCTGAAGACTTTAAGGATGACACTGCTCAGATTTGTGAGCACTTAAAAGGTATAACCTTCAATCTTTAAAAATTGATAATAACATGTACACCTTTCCAACTCAAAAGCTGATCACAAATTCTGACCTAGCCCTGCCTTATGAAAAACAGAAGCTGACAAAAGACAGCTGAGGTTCTTCACATCTTCTTTATTCACCTCACATCTGATGTTTTTTTGCTTCTTCCACGCCCCAACTTCATGTACAGTTCTGTTTGCTAAGTCTGTATTGAACTGGCAGGATGTTAGCTTTCAATATTCCTCTCCTTCTCTTAGTCAGTATGTGTAATATGCACTTGCACAATGAGTGACAGTCTGCCACCTGAGCTGCAGCAATGCTCATGCTCCCTTGTGGCTGTCGGGATTCAAGATGGACTGTAATCTGAGATCAGGGGGGTTTTGTGGATATTTACAGCTTGGCAGTTTCAAGATAAAACAAATCTGTGAAGTTACAGCTTTACAATGAAGACATATGTTGATATGAGCATTAGTGTACTGAACAATTATTACAGGGAGTGAGGCTATATGTTTTCAAGCTGTTGGTACTTTGAGCTATGATTATGCAGGCTGATGTCTTTATGGGGCCCTGTGTGGTGCTGAATGTTGCGTTTATCTTGGTTATCCTCTCTGCTCCAAAAAAGCCTTAATTACCTCTCACAAGGCTGGTGAAGTTAATTTCTGTAGTCACATATTTAACCAATTACTCAGTGTGTAATGAAGTGGAACATGGTTCACAGGACGCCCTCCACCCCGCCTTTCATTCTTAGCTTAGTTTAGCTGTTCCAGAGTGGGAAAGCTTATTTTCACTAAATGTTAAACCAGGCAACACTTCACTCTGGATACATAGATTTATTCATGTCAGTACCCATTCCTCATGTAATCATTTCTGCACAGTTATCTCAATATCATGGGCTAGAGGGAGGTTGGGGGAAGCACATTATCTATGCTGGGGTGTTACAGTATTAGGGATTATCCTTGACAGATAGTTTCCCTTCCAGGCACCATTAGCTCGGCCTCATCCCATTTGGTATTTCCAACACCTGCGACCACCATCCACTGGGCACAAGAATTATTACCATTGTATTTTTTCTAGGGTATATAAATTAATCATGGGGATCACAAGCAACTGCTTTAAATTTCTGGACTGTGACCAAGAAACACATCCTCCCCGAGGAAGCCAAGGACCTATGCATCATTAAAAGAGAGTTGTGCTGTCTGATGGGGGAACAGTGCCCGCTCCCTCACTTATATACCTTACGGGATTGTGGTCTCTGCGCTATGCATAAATAGCTACTGTCTATTGCTAAATGCAACCAGAGTCCTTGAGCCCGAGTTTGAATGCTAAACAAACGAGGGTGTTTGCAAGTGGACAAAATAAAGTTGATCATCTTGAAAGTGAAAGTGGACAGCTGACTCCAGTGAACATAAATTAACATCGATCAATGGGCAGAGCAAGTCTGCTAATGACTCAAGGCTGCAGGGGCTTGTTAGACAACCTCTGCAATGGGTTTTAATGGTTTCATATCCTCACAATCCATGAAATACCAAAGACACTAATTCCTAATTTAGTATCCTCATATTGGCAAATGATCTGTCTTCAACTCACATGCATAAATGAATGACGGGAGGATAAATGCAGATAATGCAGTGCTATCTATAAGTTATACCTCAAGGAGTGCAGTTAGATCCTCTGATCCTGCTGGGGTGAAAAAATAAATGCTTTGCATTACAAGCTTTCAAATCTGTGAAACATAATTATGACAACAGTTTGATCCATATGAAGAGCTTTACGCTTTTCATATGTAAAGATTTAAAAGATATAGTTGTAAGTGTCAGTCAAAACTATGAACGTCCAAGATCTGTTTTTTTTCAGTATTTTCATCTGAGTCTAATTTGACTTGTTCTGAGTTCTTCTGCTCACATGGCGCTTAGCGAGCGTGTCTGAATTTTAAAACATATTGATTAGGAATTACTTACAGGTGCTGGCCTATAACAGTATTGATCGCAGATAGGCGTTTTGACAAAATGTCTGGAAAACATTTCACATCGATTGAAAGTGTCTTCAGGCCCAAAATAAAACCCTTGCATCTAACTGTAATTACCGTTTGCAGCTTTGTGTCATTCATTTAGAATCTCTTCATCCAGCACCTTAATCAACATATAATTACCTGAGACTCCAAAGTAGGCTGAGAATAGCATGAGACGAGGCAGTTTATTGAAAGAACAGAACATTTCACACCACAGAAGCCTAAGTAGGTCAAAAGACTGGCTTCAGTTGTTAGATGGATAAAGTTTCTTCAATACGTTTCTGCAGAACAGGAAAATATATCAACCTAGTGAGTCTCATAAGGAAAGACATCAACCAAAACTTTTATCGATCACTCCTTCCGTATTTGATTGAGACTCATGACAAGGCTGTGGGCAGGATGACAAACAAAAAGGCTGAAGGTTAAAAAAGTGGAAACCAAATCAATAATGATGACTGACAAGATGAAGCTTGGATGATCAGTACTGAGCCCTCTTAGAATAAATAATAGACAGGAGAATAAATCTACCCCATTCCCTCCCTATATAGCTAATGCCCATTCTCCTTTCTTCCATTCATGATTTGTGATTTGCCTTTTTTGTTACATCCATCTGTCTGGACCAATTTACTATAGGAACTGAGATTTAAAAAGTGACATTATGACACCTCATATGTTGTAATCACCTGTTTGTTTTTTGTTTTTTTGAACACACCATTTAAACATTCCCAATGCTGCTGAAAAAAGTAAGATTTTATTGACAGGTCAAACCTCCTTTGGCAGTAATAACCTAGCAGCTGCACATCAAACCTGCCCAATGTTCAGAAAGATTTTGGGACCATTCTTTGTGGAAATGCATAGTTCAAATGAGCAAATGCTAATATATAATGGAAGTTGAAAAAAAAAGAGTTCTATTCCAAACTTCTTTTTTTTTTTAGGTTGGACTGCAGGTTTCCCAACTTTTCTTAAAAGGGTTTTGTTGTTACAGTTTGCCTACAGGTTGACTTTCTCTAAGTTTAAACAGTGGGTTCACTGTTGGCAAGAACAATGAAATTATTTGTGTTATTACTTTCTTTAAATTATTTTTTTTTTTATCTGTGTGACAAAGTACTAATCTTGGGGGTCAACACATCCATCTTGTCCTATAGCAGGGGTCTAATAGGGTTTGCATCTCGTTTTGGTGTCACAGTTTGGTTTGGTGACGTTTTGGTACGGATAAAAACAGATGAAATGCACAAGGTATTTCATTTTTAATTTACTTCGAAAATGCAAACAAGTGGTGTGTCAGCTATGTGAACCCTGGTTTACATCCACGAACAGAGAGGCAAATATAGTTAGCATGTTGAAAGGGCATGCTCGTGACAGTGTTCCGAAGACATCAAGTTTGTTATTTTAGTCTGGCCTGCTGATTTGACTCTTATCAGCACGGTCATTCGCATCAGTGCATCAGTGGACTGTGACACACAGCTCATGCAGGCAAATAAGATACTTTAAAAACCTCGGTGTCTGACTGCTGCAATTTGCATCAATGGGCGCACTCCATTTCCAAGTCATAACTCAGTCAGATTTGAACACGTACTGTGGTCATAGCGCTCATATGCTAAGATTCAGCGTGACTAACGCTTTCCAAGGACATCATTAGCACAGATGTCCTTTGTGAATATTTGAGCTATAAATCTGCCTATAAATCAGAAAAGAAATTAGTGACCTGTTTTCATGCTTCAAGTTCTTCAGTATCAAAGTAAGTGACATTTATACATCCCTAGGTACATCAAACACAGTTACTTTCAAATGTAAACAAAATAGGATTAAAAAAAAATGTCTCAATGTAGCCCATACACCATAGTTTTCTGACTCCATGACAACATTGTTCTTACTGTTATTACTCACATGCCCCAAAGCTCATTTTTTAATGTCATTATTTTTTGACTAAAGCTCAAATTGTCCTATCCCAGCTCTTATGTTTCTGGATGACTCACTATATTTAAATTCCTTGTTTGGGTGGAGGGTTAATGGCTGTCTAAATTTATCTAAAAGTTTTTTGCCAAAAGATAAGGGCCCTATTGTCCCAATGGAACTTTTTATTTTATGTTTTATAAATAATGTGGTAAGATGCTGACCTAATTCTAGTGTATTTGGTTAACACAAAAGTAATTATTTGGTTGTGTATCAAAAAATAGCAGCCTCTGATGCTAACATGTGAAGCCACTAAAGAAGCCCCAGATGGCTGCAAAAACAGGCCAATCCCTATACATCCCCTGGTCAAAATGCTTGAACTTTATAGCAGAAATAAACATGTTTATAGTCTGGTACACAAAAATAGTTTTGGCCTCTTTAGGTAATTTTGCTATTTATGACAACTGTATGGTTTTTTTTTTTTTTTCTTTATGTCACTCAACAGTTTAAATTGTATTAAGAATTAAAGTTATGCATAATCAAGCCTATTTGAATCATGTGTGTGTAATGTGGGTGTCATTTTGACTTGTTTAGTGTTGTACTAAAAGGCCTGTTTTTGTTAGCTAAAATGAACGTGACCTGTAACAGTGGACTATAAACGCATCCTGCTAACCAAGCTAGCTGGCCAGCTCTACCCTGTTGTCCAAATATGGTCAAATCTTATAAAATAATAAATAAAATAAAAATAAAAAGATGGTGACTGCCAAAATGACAAAAAGGTTTCAAAAATATAGTCAACATTGCAGTTTTAACCATTTAAATAAAGTCTATGAAACCAAACTAAAGAAAATAATGTAACAAAATAGCATAAAAAACTCATGTACACTTGTAGAAGATATACAGTATCTCTCTTTTTTCTTTCAACATAGGGGCTAACAGCATGTCACAAAGATGTCAGGCTCTGTTTACACAGCTTTAAATCATTAGTCTGCTGTGTCCACAGACTTACATTTTCAGGGCAGCAAGAAACAAGCTGTAAACACAAAACTGGCATGTTATTAACATTTAGTTGTTGTCTTTAGCTTGTAAGCAAACACATGCCTAATTACATATGAAGCAACATTAGCATTCATTACAAGTTTGCATCATTTGGCAAATTCAAGTCCACCATCTCCTGAGGTAAATATTTTGCTAATCAGCTATAAAATGCTCCCCCTTGTTCCCCAGCTAGCTGCTAGCTGAAAAGATCTTCCTGCTGTGTTTGAAAAAAGGCACTAACTAATAAGATCTGACTGAACCTAAACAGTAACATGATGGGTTGCAGAGGCTAAATGATAAACTGAAATGCTCCTTGGAGCTGCAGATAAGTCGGGCAATAATCCTGTGTGACTCTTTTCACCCACTGATGTAGATGTTTGACCCAATAATGATTTAAAAATATTGTTTCTATAGGTTTTTATAAGTTTACTTTAAGAGTGGGCTCAGAAGTTATGTCTAGACACAATGATATGTTGAAATATAGAGCAAATCCAAAGCAGTATGTGTTGTTAGCTCATTTATGTTAGCTCTATTAATGTAATGTAACTTGACAGGGTTGCCCAAATAATAAAAGCTTCACTTATTAATTCTAAGTTAATGCCAATAGTTGTTGGTTATTATCCTACAGTTTATCTGTCTCCATTTATTAGGATTCCATGTGATAAATACTGCACACTTACATTTTGCCAGAGTTAATATGTTGAACCTTAGAAAGCTCAACGTTACCTTTGGCAGAATGCCTTGCTCTTTTTCTTTTTTTTTTTTTTTTTGCTTGACTTGCTCCTGGGAGATAGTGTAGCAGTATGTAAACTAAATATCAGCTCCCCCATCGGCAGCTAGCTGGCCCTTCGGCATGGGATTTTGGCTCTGCTTATTTGGTTGAATGAATTATTAATGGCTCGCCGGTTTTCCAGGAGTTCCATCCTTCTATTTTTTTTTCTCCCTAGCAGGCTTGGTGTAGACTGCATCTTCTCATCTCCACAGTGCTCATTTACACTCCATCTCTTCCAGAGCCAAACAGAGGAGTGTTTGCCCAGGAAATATTCTCCACTCCTTGGCAACTGGATGGGAAGAAGGAAAATCTTTGACCTTGGAAAATGAAGATGTTGTTGCCATGGGAACTGTTAATCCTTCTGTCACTCAAAGAGTGCCTTGCTGGTGAGATGCCAACTCAAGTCACCTTTTATGACACACCTAATATGAACACTACATCTCTCACAGAAAGGGCTTTCCTCTTTCTCTTGCATGTTTAGGTTACTCTGATAGCAGCGTCATTGTAGTAGTTTTGTTTGTGGGTAAAGTCTACCAGTTTGATCCAATCTGTAGATTGAATTTAGTGTTGGAGTTTTGACTATTTAACAGGAATTAGTTGTCACAAGATAAAGTAAAACTTGTGTGCATCACTGTTACGATTAACATTATATTGACATTTTGATAACAGCTGTTTGCCACAAGCAGAGTTCATATTTTCCTTTCAGAGCACCTCTGACTCATAATGTGAATCACTGTTAAGAGTAACATTTGATGAGAGACTAGCATCTAGTAGGGAACTCACTTTCTCTTGTCTTTTTATGCCTTCCTGTTTTATTATGCAATTTTCTTGCTTTATGTCCAGCTGCTGCCACTTACATGAAATGTGGCAGAGCACTGTAAAAATCCACACTAACTCTTTCCTTAACACTCATGCAGTCTCTGCTCCTTCCTCAGCAGCACAGATCCACAGTATGCTGAGGTGCTCTTTGAGCCAAGTGAAAAGCAGAGTAACATTAGACTTTATTTTCCTAATACCTGCATGAGTTACAGCTAAGGCGTTAAAATCTCACTAAGAGCCCTGAATACAGTAACCTGTGCAGCGTAGAGATTTAATGTTGACAGTCACATTTGAGGACTATACTGTATACTCAACTCAAGCCAACCGTTTACAAGGAATACATTTGAATTTATACAGCATATGGAGTGGGGTGTATTGTGTTGTTATTTATGCTTCCATTTCCATTGATTTAGAACCTCGACTCAAGTCAGCATTTTCACTGGGGCGCATAATGTAGTCTGCAGTCACAGAGCAGAGAATAGAGGGTTATGCACATGTCAGCGCATGCTATACTCTACATGCATATACCCGCTATGGAGCACACATTCGCACGCATTCCCAGGAAACCTAATTAAGGTTAATTTGTGTGTGTGTGCACATGTGTACTAGTGGTTGGTCCAGTTGGTGTGTTTACAGGGCAGGTCTGTTCTCAAGCACAAACACAGACCAACCCAATCATTTCCCAGGTGAAATAGCCCGGCTATTAAAGGTTCATTAATTTGTTTAATTTAAAGGACACTGCAACCAGGGTAAAAAAAATGAAGTGCCTCCCTCAGAGGCTGGGGAAACAAGGCCCTTACCAGAGGCAAAGACTCCCACTCTCATTAGGATGATGGTGATGATGGTGTGGGAGGGAACACTTTTTGTCCTAGTCAAGGTTAGAGACTGTATTATGAAAGAAAAGCACCTCATCCTTTCAAGTGCACAAAAAGACAAATGAACAAATTTTTTTTTTTTCCAGAGCAGAGATGCCGTGCAGCTTGGCGTATGGCACACGTGGTCAGAGTAAAGGGAGGGTGGGCGCCACAGTGTGTCTGTGTGAGAGTGTGCATCTGTTGAAGAAATGTTAGATTTCACGGGAGTAATTAGTGCAATATCAGTTAATTACTCCTGTGTATTGATAGTTTGGCTGGAGGAAACCAAAACAACAAGCTTGACAGAGCAGACACACATGCTCAAACAACATGTATACAGCTTTACAGGCTCTCCGCTAATTAGATTATAACTGGAATAGGGTACTACTCTGATTATTGCAGCTCTCGTGTAAACATCTTAACCAAGTTATCCTACTTGCATTAAAATAAAGATGAAATAAAGCATAATGCAGTTAGCCAGCTGGGTTACTTGTCCACCTTCCTAATTATTCTTGACATGTAATACAGTTTAGACTGGATTCTGTCTGTGTTTTTACTTTTATGCATCTACTGTTGCTTCAGAAAGTATTTGCACACTGTGTTGTCTTCTGGGGATAAATTTTGAAGAAAAAAATGTTTTCCCATCAATCTACAGTCCAATCTAGCATCCAAACACAGAGCAAAAACATGTTAGAAATGTTTGCAAAAAAAAAATTTAAAAAAATCACAAACTGTACTTTGTAGAAGCAGCTTTGCCAGCAGTCATAGCTTCAACTATGTGCTTAGGAAATGGTTGCCATCATTCAGCAAGGAGCTGCTAGCTTCAGAAATGATTGTAGTCAAATGTTACAAATTTTGCATCCCTGAAAATTATAGTTTGGCTCTAGTTTTTCTCTAAGGATGAAATGCAATGGACAAATTTCAATTCTTATATTTTCTCTTTTTGACCTCTTCACCTTGGATTTGACCTTCCTAGTAGCAGGAAATCTGTAATGCCGCAAAGTAAAGTTACATGTTTTTTAAAGCATATGAAAATATTCCACAATAATATCTTGATGCATGCTCAATCATCCAGGTAAGGAACTCCCAGAAAGTTGATTCTGTTAACTCCCACTGAAAACGCTACGTCCAGATGAACAGAATAATAATAATAATATTTTATTTTCTTTCACAATTTGCTGCTGAAAGCTCTGTGAATCTGTTGCACCAAAAATATACATAAGGTACTGTGCAAAAGTCTTGACCCACCCCTCATTTCTTTATATATCGCTAGGAAAATGGGAAATAGGTGCAGAATTTTGTTGAAACGTGCAAACATACAGTGCTTAACAAATTTATTAGACCAACACCCAATGTAAGGTTTATGCCACAGCTGTCCTAAATTAACAGTATTGGTAACGACCAAAATAATTTTTTGTGTTTCTGTAATGGTTAATCCACCAGTATGCACAAGCTCTTTACTCAAAATGATATTTTAATGCTAAAATATAATTATTGTTGTTATCCATGAATTTTCAAATGTACTGTTTTACAAAAAAGCAGAAAAAATAGTAAAAACATTATTATTTTTTGATTAAGATGCCAAATTACAGTTATTTACTTGCATTCCTGAACAGAAAATTTTGTTTTAGTGGTTGAATGTTATGCTTCATTCATTTCTGACTTCTCAGAGAAGTCCAGTGTGTCGGCTCAAATTTGGGTATAAAAATGTGAATTCAGTTTGAAATTCCTCACTCCTGTTCAACATGGTAAAACATCGAGAACTCACTGAAAAGCAAAGAGTCCACATTAAAGCACTTCATGATGCTGGATGGTCTTTCTAGTTTTTATGACAGGTGGTCAAATAAATTTGTTAAGCACTGTACATGGAAATACAATATATAAGGCAAAAACAGTTTGTACAGTTGTAACGAGCTTGAAACTCTATCCAGGTATGCTTTTACTACACTGGCAATGTGTTTGGAATCATTGACATGCTGAACAATGAAGCTGCTGCCAATCAGACACTTTTCAGATAGTATTGCATGGATCAAAATCTGATGGTACTTTTCTGTGTTCATAATTCCAAGAATTTTAACAAGATCTCAAACACCACTGTCTGAAATGCAGCCCCAAACCATGACAGAGCCTCCACTGTGTTTTACACATGGCTGTAGACACTCACTGTTGTACCTCTCTCCTGACCTCCTGTGTACATATTTCCTCAAAATTTCTAAGGACACACTGCGCACCATGCTGAGATATGCCAAGTTTTTGCCTAATAGCCCTTTGGGAATCACCTTGTTGGTACAAAAATACTCTTTTATGTCTGTCAAACTGTGTTATCCTTGGCATTTTTCATGGATTCAACTAAAGAAATGGGAACAAAATGTGTGTTTTTGTAACAGGCTGCTAGTAACAAAGTGCCTAAAGAGATAATTTAAATTTGGTTCTTTGCTAAGTTGTCTGTTAT
>VUQI01039059.1:11479-25852 GCA_015106735.1 Paratilapia polleni | reverse complement strand
GCAAAGAAGAGTAATTTTAAATCTGTCTTTAATAAACTGAATGAATATTTTACTTCCATAAAAGAAAGCTGTAAACCTCTGAATCAGTGTTGTACCTTTTCAATAACTACAAGATGACACCATTATAGCTTGTCATAAAATATAAAATACTCTGCCAAAAGACAATGTAGATGTAGAAAAAAACCAGTAGCATTAGTAATTTATGTGTCACCTACAATACTTGTTGAAACTGAACAGATTTAGTGCTTTCTGGCCAGACGTCTTCTTCTCAGAATAAAACCACGTGTCTGTCTTTGATTGTCCCTAATAAGTCTTGCTGGCAATAGCTAGCGGATCATATGAGATTCTATATTCTAACAATGCTGCACGACCAGCCTGGCATCCCACATTTGGGCTCGACATCCTTGTTAATACCCTCAGATTAATGTCAAATTATCTACACTCCCCCACTAGTCTTGCACCAGTCCATCTCGCCTCAAGCTAAATATCGAGGCATTGAATGTGGAAGTGCAGAGCTTTTTCTGGCATTGATTGACACTGAGAGATGGAGCCAGTCCGCCTCTAGCCCCCTTTCCTTCTGTTATTCTTTCTGCTCACCCCCCCCAGCCCTCTTTTCTCTCTGGCTGCCATATGTTTCAGCGAGCTGGACAGATTTGGGCAATCAGACAGCCACCATTGTGTTGCTGTCGGTATGAATAGAATGCGTGGAGAGACACATTGCCATTATGTAGTGACGATACGTTGCTTCTTTTTTTCCTGTCTCTTTCACAGTGAATGTTCCTCTCCCTTGTCTCTGTCTATCTGCCTGTGTCTCTTTCTAGGCTCTTAATGCATGTCCTGCTTTGCCTGGATGAATACCTAACACTCTGCTATCTGCTTTAAAATGAAGGTGAAAACCTGAGCCTGAGTGTGGCAGTTCAGGTTACAGTGTCTTTTGACATGTGGCTGTGCTATTCTCTGTTCAAAATGTTTATGATTGATATCTTGAGCTGAGAAAAGACTAAAGGCCTTAAAGACATGACCTGCGGACAACTTGATGATGACATGCTGCTTGTATTCTCTCATACTTTTGGAAACTGAATCACTGAAATACTGTATGTTCTCAGTTTGTAAAACTGAGAGAAAAACCCTTGTAAAGATCTTGTAAGTGACAGATAAAGTTTAGATATCTTTAAATTTACCTTATAAAAATAGTACAAAGTCTCTTAAGGCATTAAATTAGTTTCAGATTTCAGTGAAGTTACACAAATGGGTGTATAAATTAGAATTCTTATAGGACGAGTGAGTTGGTTTTTTTTGTTTTTGTTTTTGTTTTTTTAAAACTCTGGACATGATTTTAGTTGGTTATAATTTCTTTTATTTGCAATGATCGGTCAATATGAAACTGTTGCATTCCAGTAGGACAAGAAACAGCAGACAGCCTGTCTATATTTTAACCCAAATATCTAAATTTTTGAAGAAAAAGGAACAGGTTCATTTTATTATCATCCAGGGTTTTATAAAACAGATTGTTCATAGCATTAAGTAGGTTAAAGTTAGGAAGCTTAGTTTTGTAGCATCTAATGGTTATTACAAGATTTGCCTTGTTTTCAGTTCAACATCGCATGCCACAGTTCCTGATCATGGCTGTAAAGTTGGTGAAAAATTGTCACCTTTCAGGTTTTTTCATTGTAAGCTGTTTTTTTTGTTTTGTTTTTGTTTGTTTTTTTATATTTTGCCCTTGTGTTTCAGATTTTTCCCTTGTCTGTGTCTTCTTGTCTGCTTGAGGGCTGTTTTTTTTAGCTTACTTCCTGTTTTATTTTGAAGGGTATTCCCTCGTGTGGCTATCTGCACATTTTTTTTTCCCTCTAATTGTTTTCTTCCCACCCTTGTTAGTATCTGATTAAGTTCACCTGTGCCTTATCCCTTCTCCCTGGTGTGTATTTAATCTGTGTCTCCCTGTGTCTGTTTCAGATTGTTGTTACTCACTTCTTGTGTCTGTTCTTTGTCTTTGCCTTTGCCTTTTTGGATTCTTGTTATTTTCCTGATTTAGCTTTAGAGATTCCTGCTACTTTCCCTTATCCCCATTTTACTATCCTTTTTTAAGTAATTATTTAGGTCTGTCTACTTTAAAAATCCAACATCAACAATGGAAACCAGGATTATTTTAGCATATCCAAAACAAGAAGGTTCATGACCCTTTTCAGCTGCAGAATTACTGGCAGAGTATTGAGTTTGCACATTTAAGATTAATTAATTAATAACATATGCATGTTTCAGAGGATTAGTGAAAATTTTCTCACAAATATTGTGGAAATTTAGTTTTCCCAGCATGCTGTATGACTTTGGATGACTTTCTGCTCCGGCCCACTCACCTCACTGTGGTTGCATGGCCCATGTCAGACCATAGTGATACTTTAGTCAGCAGCTTATTCTGGCTTCCCTATCAGCATGTTGGTCATGGTGTGTGTTCCAGCCATGGTGTGTTAGTTTGTGTGCCATGCAAAACAGACTGCAACTCTGTGTGACAAGCCTTCCTTTTGCCCCTCCAATATCCATGCCATAGTAGGCAAGGACACCATTTTGCAATCTCTCTCACTGTCCTTAGAACCAAAAAGTTTCTCTTCTGAAGTTTTTGTATGTTTAGGAAGCTCACTTTCAATATGGGGTTTCACCAATTAATTCGCCTCCTCCCACAGTCTATATACACTCACCGGCCACGTTGTTAGATACAACAGATTCAACTGTTCACTAACTCAAATATCTAATCAGCCAATCACAATGCAGCAACTCAATGCATTTAGGCATGCAGACATGATCAAGATGACCTGCTGAAGTTCAAAACAATCATCAGAATGGGGAAGAAAGGTGATTTAATGCCACTTTGAATGTGGCATGATTGTTGGTGCCAGACGGGCTGGTCTGAGTATTTCAGAAACTGCTGAGCTGCTGTGAGACAAGATTGGAAAAACACTGCCTGGTCTGATGAATCTTGATTTCTACTGCGATATTCAGGTCAGAATTTGGCATAAACAACATGAAAGCATGGATCCCTCCTGCCTTGTATCAGCAGTTCAAGCTGCTGGTGATGGAGGAATGATATGGGTGATATTTTCTTGGCACACTTTGGACCTCTTAGTATCAGTTATGATTGAGCATCATTTAAACACCACAGCCTACCTGAGTATTGTTGCTGACCATGTCCATCCCTTTACGACCACAGTGTACCCATCTTCTGATGGCTGCTTCCAGCAGGATAACATACCATGTCACAATGTGGCCAGTGAGTGTATATCATGTTAACTGACTAATCCAAATTGGTCATACACTGTAGGTGTGGATGTGAGCATTAATTGTTGCCTGTGCCTCTGTGTTAACCCTGTGACTGATTGGTGACCACTGTATACCCCGCTTCTCACCTGCTGTCAACTGGGATATGGTCCAGCTTCCAACAGGGACCCACCAAGCAGGGATAGCTAATGGTGTGCTACCTTCAGTTTGCTGTTTTGATAATGTGCTGTTATCTAGATGGTGTGGTTGTGGCTGTGTATCTCCTACATTTAGTCACAGTGTTATTTTTATTTCTCTTGATGATTGACTAGACTAGTTCTAACATGTGGACGATCTATCTCACCATTTGATGTAAAGTGGTTTCTACACAATAGCGCCCAAGTTCTCAGAGATGATCCAAAATCAATAGATGTTCTCAGATGTGTAACCAGAGGTACTGAATTTCAAAGGGCAATTTTTATCGGAAGAGGGTTCCAGAGGGGCAACAACATTATTGACTAAGGATATGGAAGGTGTCTGTTGATTCAGCCATGACAAAACAAACAATCTGTGTCTTGACATTACAGTTATCTTTTTTCTTGTTTATGAGATCCTCTTTCATACAGTTCTATATCTTTTCTATTTTTTTTTTTATTGTACAACATAACACTACACTTAACACAGGTTTTATTTTAGAATATCATATGAATAAGACTTTAGCATTACACTGTTACCAGCCCACAAACATGCAGAGTTAGAGGAAATACCATACCTTCCATGTGCTTTTGTGGCATAGAGTGCCAATATTAGCAAACTGAGCGAGGGTAATCCTGTGGTTTTCACACCGGAACGGCTTCCCCGTCTGTATCGCACCTTCTGCTAGCTGTTAGCCCCATGGAGAGAGGGAAATGGTGACTTTAGGCATATGATTTTTCATTGACACATTCAAGGCAGGAAGTACCATCTGCATATGATGTTCCACTTGTTTTTCCCTTCACTCTGACTGTTCTGTTTTATTAAATTATCTGTAGTCCCTAGATGCTTTCTTTTTGATCAGCACAGCACTCACTTTGTGTTATGCTTTTTTTTTTGGTAGATTCCAAGAAAAACTATAATAGTCAGGCCTGAATAGCTGTAAATATGCCTGTAACAGTACTTTGCATGCACTAAATGTATTTTTGGAAGAGTGTGATCACTGAGAAAAGATACTCTTTGTGTATCATTATTACATTATTACTGCAAAACCCACTGTTCATGATAACTGCTGCTGCAGTTAGCTGCCACGGCCACTAGGTGGCTGCTATATCTGGAGAAAGTGGTCACTTTGTGGAGGATGTTTCTCTATATGAGCTGTGATGGTGTGAATCAGTTGCATGGTGCTCCTGACACACTCAGGGCTACTAAAGAAATATTTACTACACAAGTATGCTCTGTGTGTGCGCTCTGAGTCAAAAGTGCCAGTAAATCTCCCGGCACTTCCCAGAGTATCCCTTATTACCATATGAGCATCTCCAGCCAGACAGCCTGTATGTGTGTATAGGCGTGTGAAAGAGAGAGAGAGACAGTGAACTGCCAATTTTTCTACACACGCAATCGCTTGTGTGAACGCACTTATGTGTATGTGTTCATCTATATGTGGGCCTAGTGCATCTCACACCTTCCCAATACTCTGAGGCAAAATGAAGTCTGTCTGGCAGTGAATGTCTATTGTGTAGTGCTAATGTGATAGCAGAGATTAGCATTGTAATCCATTTAGCATAGAGCAGCTAATCCACTTTATTACTGTTGAAAAGGAATCAGATAATATTGGCTAGCCCCACTGTAGCTGCCTTAATGATTTTAGGCTGATGAAAAAATACTTTAAGATATATTAATAATTACTGTCTCTGATAATGAATCTAGGATTAGTACTTTCATAACGAACCATGTCGTTAATTTTAGCATTTCATCAAGAAAATAAAAGTAGCAAAGGAGTACACTTTTTTGTTTGTTGTCTTTTTGTGTCTAATTATTTATATGCTGTAAGCAGATTTTTTTTTTGTATTAATTCTTTTAGGAGCAGAGTTTGATATCAGAGCAGATGAAGACAACTCCGTTTTAAAACCTACAACCCCTTTTGTATGTGCCAATTATTGTACAAACAAGCCCACTGCTCCTTGATTTAAATCAGTCTTTCTCCCTTGTGTGCTCCCCTCCAGTCCCAGTGTGACTAAACCAGCTTGCGTTGCATTCTTGCAGACGTGCTCTGTGCTCCCTGGTGGCTCGTTTGTTTTGTTGGTGGTCAGATTGAGGGATAATATACAGGAACTTCCCCTTGAAGCCTCTTTGCTCCTTGGTGACTGTGGATCTGTCCCAACACAATAAAACTTTATATTCAGTGGCTGCTATAGACTGTCAGCCCTTTAACCCTACACAGCAACTGACTCGAGACCTTATCATATGCTGTCGAGGTAAACTGATTCCACGTTTCCATGCATGCACATGCACAAATGAAGAATACTGTGTGTATATGCTTAGCGCCTAAAATTAACACCCCTGACTGGGCAGATTAGATAACCCCACCTGCTGAATCTAGCCCTGCCTCATAAGCAAGTTTCTTTCTTCTTGCCTCCTTCTCTTCTTTCTTTCTCTCCTATTTGCCTTCTGTTCCTTTCTTTGCAACTGACCCTAGTGCATACAATGGTTCCCAGTGGAAGTGTGATGGGCTTTGGAAACAAAAAAAAGAACCCAAGGTTCTTTGAGATCGAGGTCACTACACAAGCCAAGCAGGAGGCTTAAAAAAAACCAGAGAGGAATGAGAATGAATGAGAAACCAAAAAAGAGGGAGAGTGGGGTGAAATCAGGGTTAAAGACGGTGCCTGTTTAAAGTAATGTGATGTTGTGAAACGTGATATCAGTAGAAACAGCAGGGCAGGGCAGGGCAGTACTTAAGCTGCAGCCAGTGTACTTAGGTTTCTTTCTTTGCTCTACAATAGTTGACTGTCAAAGACAAAGGGAAGTTGTTTTGAACTACAGAGAGCTACAGATTCTTTGGGGTTTTTTGTTGTTGTTATGTGGAGGACAAAGGAAAGGTAGAAGCTGCTAACAATGTCACTTAGTATAAAGAACATTCTGATTGAGTTTCCTAATATCGCCTGAAAATTTTTGTAATGGAAATTTACTAAAGCCTTGAGAGAATAAGGACATATATTCATAATCCACAATGCAAAAAAAAGTAGTTTCCTAAAAATAATTCTTACAAGGTAAAGCTAAAAAAATGTAAATGCCCACCAGTCCTTTTCATCCGGTCCCTAACAAAGACAACCACTTTTCAGCACCATTTTACTGAATGGTTCAGTCAGGCTTCTTGACCTGAAAGAGACTTTAGCTTAAGGTATGTCAACAGTGGTTTTATTTTATGGTATTCTGACAGATAGACCATAGAGTATGTTGTCCTGAGCTTATAATAATTAATCAAAAAGTGACTCACCTGTCTAGTCGACCATCTGCTTCCTGTCCAATTATCTCCTGTTTATGCCTGTTACCTGTGAACCCTTAAGTGCTGAAGAGCACAAAGAACTACCAAGAGTCATCACAACTTTAACAAGACTTGCTTCACACCTGTCCACAAACCCCAGAAAGGCCTGTGTGTGTGTGTGTGTGTGTGTGTGTGTGTATTCTACTGGGTGCTGAAAGTTGCTTAGTTAGGTATATGTCAGGACTATGTGTTACTGGGAAAATGGAGCCAGAGGACAAGATTTAGAAAGGATCATTTGGAGCACACCCTCAGATTGTGTGTGTGTTTGGACGTGCGTGTGACGATGTAAGCAGATGTTCTGGCGCAACCCAGACCACTTCCATCACATCAGCAAGTGAGTGTGGGCCCAATTCCATGCACTTTCTGCTGAGTAAACTCACCTAGGGGCCCATAGACCACACCTCTTGCCCAGATGCCTTATTACCATAATCACTTTTGAATGGCTCAGACTGTGATAGAGAAAGATGTCCTTCTCAGCTACAGCACCGACAGCCGTGATGCAAGGCAGTATATCGTGGATAGTTTTGCTAATAAAAACATCCAAAAGTACCTTTTAAATGATTCCTTCATTCCTATTTGCACGCTTTGTTGTCTTAGATGCCACCTTTGTTCCATTGCCAAGTCCTTCCTGGAAGGCAACCATTTTCTCTTTCACTTTTCTTATTTGCACCTCAGCTGTTCATTATTTTAGTGTTATGTCTTCAGCCGTTTACTCATTTACACATTTATGTAATTGAACTTTCTGAACAGTTGATTCACAGATATGACTTCATATTAGGTTTTGAATGTTGCCATTGCAGTACCCATAAAGCAATATTAGTAACAGAGTTATTGGAAAAGTATATTAAATACAGTATGTTAATCTTTTAATGTGCTTCTCTTCTTGTTTTTAGATCCGTGTAGATGGCTCCTCGCGTGCCCTGCAGTATGAGACTGTGCAGGCTGTGGAGAATGGACCCATCCTCAGAGACATGGCCTTCTCTTCTGACCACCACTACCTCTATGTCATGTCTGAGACCCAGGTTAGACACACAAACACATACATCAAAACTCCTCCCTGCTGACTCAATATCATAACCACTGGCATTTATCATTTTCTTATGTCACAGGGTAGAATAACCTTTGGTATGGCATAGAGGATTTCATTACAGCCTGGCTAGAGGAGGGAGAAGGATTAGATGGACCACTGGATGTTGTGACCATGTCTTTTTACAGAAATAGACTGTGAGGGTAGAGCTGGAGTGAATAAATGTGTTGAATTATGGGGAGAGAGAAGAGTGGTCTTAGTACACCTTTGTGTGTGTTGGTGTGTATGTCTGAGCTGGCAGATTCACACATACACATCTCTCTTGGTACCTTTGATGACATGGAATGTGGAGCGAAATAGCAGCACTCTATGTAATGGACACAGACGCAGGGTCTGTGAACACCTCTATCAGAGGCAAAACCTTGCCAAAATAGCACCGTGGAAAGTCACATGAATGGGCACTCCTCTGACTGACTGTGTTAGGTATTCACTTTCTCTTAATATTCCGCACACATCACAAGCATGGACTTGCACTATAATTTAAACATGTACAATAAATGAAGCAGTTGATGAGAATTCAGTGCTCTGCGAAAATGACTTGTTCATTGTTCTCACCAAAGCCAGATGAAAGCTAGGTCACCATCACGAAACAGTAAATTCCTAAAAGTGTAGAATTCAACAGTGGTCAAAGACGTAATCACACACTTTGCTTAACCTGAACTACAAATACTAGGTGGTTGAACTATCAATACAACATTAAAATTACTGAAAATTGTGTTCATATACTGATACAGATATACAAGCAGTATTTTACTATTGTATCTGAACAAGATGGTGCTAGTTTTCACTTTATAGTTGGGATGCAAAGTATATACAATATATGGCCAAAAGTATTGGGTCTCACCTCTTAATCTTTGAATTCAGGTGTTTTCAATCCCATTTCCACAGTCGCCAATGCTCTGCTGACTCAACAACTGCAGAGCTCCAAACCTCCTCTGGCAATAACATCAGCACAAAAACTGTGCCCTGGGAGCTTCATGGCATGCAGTTCCTGTAGGTATGATATGTAGGTGGGCCAGTACTTTTGTACATATAGTGTACCAGTACCTCTAGAATTGCTTCTAATTACAGCATTTATTTAGCTGCATTTAAGCACTACAACACTAACAATCACTTTCAGCGAGGCACTGTTAGCAGTTAAATCATGAAGGCCAAATCAAGCCACCAGTGAATCTCTGTCTCTGTTTACTGTTCATTATTAATGTGACTGTTAGAAATAATTTTGCAGAAGCTCTGAAGTACAGATAATATGCATATCATTTCCTCTCTCTCTCCTCTTTATCTCCTGCCACCCACAATCACAGAAGGCCACTGCTGTTTTGTTGGCATCAGTTGTTACTCCTGTACATTGTTTGTAGCTTCCAGAGGATTATAGACCTCTCTGGCACCATGGAAGTGTCACTATTTACTATTGTAGTGAATTGCAATTTGTTTGTGTGTGTGTGTGTGTGTGTGTGTGTGTGTGTGTGTGTGTGTGTGTGTGTGTAAACGTGTGCACATTTTAAGTGTCCAGATCATTGTGATAGCATTTTAAACATCAGACACAGTGAGTTGAAGGTGCCCTTTCAGCTCTCATTGCCTCTCCTAGTCAGCCCATCTGCAGAGAGAGTGAGAAAGCAAAGGAAGAGAGCAAGGCACAAGTGAGCAGAATATAAGGACATTTAGGATGCTGTTTGTCACGGCATCCAATTACTACTCTTTTGTGCAGATCTGTTAACCAGAAATGTGAGAATTTGTTTTCTATTTCTCTCTCTCTGTCTCTTGGATTGCAGTCCGTGTAATTGGGTTTATAAAAGATATTACAGATTAACAAATGAATTATTAAGAATACTTGACTTCCATTTTTTACCCCCATTAAGTTAGATTTCTTTATGTCTCGCTGTTATTGCCCAAAATCGTGTTACAAATTTAGCTTTTTTTTTAATTTGCATGCCAATTAGCTTATATTGAAAAAAAGAAACCAAGTGGATTTTTTGTCCCACAGTCATTGTGTGTGCGTGTATGCTTGTTTGTGTGTGTGTGTGTGTATGTGTGTCTGCATACGGCCTTGGTAATAATTAGTCTATTAGCCCAGTTATGGAGCTAACCTCCACTAACTGTTTAGGAGGAACATTTGGGAATTACCATACATACAAATGAAGAAAGCAGTTAATGAACACCCCACATGGAACACAAAAATACACAGATAAACCCAGTGGATAAACACAGTGCTTCTTCAGGCTTGAATCTTGGTTTATAGCGTAAGGAGAGAACTGAAAGAACTAAGAGTGACTTTTTTTCATTGATTTGTTAAAATCCTAATTATGTTTGAGCCAAACATTCCTATGTTATCAATATTTGTTGATAACTAATCAGTCAGTGAGTGATATTTAATTTCATTACAATACCTCAATGTGTCTTATAATAAGTAGTTTATCAGCTATTTGTAATTCTCCATGTTGATTATCGCTAAAATATGCTACTCTGTTATGACCCACTGCCTGTCCTGATTTTTCTGTGAATCAGAGGTCTGTTTCCAAGTGTCTTCAATCACTGAAGGAAATGAGCACAAATTACTGCATCTGAAATCTAGAGAACATGTAGCAACAATATTTTGAAATTGCCAGTTTGTTCTCATAGCATTTTTTGTTGTTGTTGTTGTTGTTGCTGTTGTTGTTTTTTTTTTCTCAGCAAGTTGGTCTTGATTTTCCTGCAAACTCTAAGCTGAATTGTTCCCCGTCATGCCATTTCTTCAAGCCAAAACAAGTTTTGTTAAATGGTTTCCAGAGTGGTCTACAATTTTAGAGAAAGACGGTGCTCAAACATGATCATTCTTTACCTGCATGAGACTTGCCTAACATACATGGCATTAATTTGCTTTTAGCCTTGATGAAGATCTACTGCTACTATACAGATTACAAAAGAATTAGTGCCTGATCAGTATTCAAAGATAAATATTGTCTTAAATTACTTGGCTTTGCTTTTTATCGGCCTAACAGTTATTGCCAAGTTCAAAGGGCATATTGTGGTCATCCGAGTACAGATGAGTATCGACTACAACACTGTTTGCTGCATCATTGTGACAGTTTAGAATAAAATCCAGCACACACATGCACATTTTCCAATTCCCAGTGGCAGCGAACACTATTAAGGCAGCTCGAGTTGGTCGATAGCAAAAGACCACCTGCTTTTTCTGGGGCATGGGACACAGACACTCACAGACAGAGGGTGTGATATTTGGAAAGAAGGAGAAACACAGAAAGGGGTAACACATGATAGAAAGAGAGAAGCAAGGGTGCCCACAACAGGAGGCTGAGAACAAAGCTGGTCGATACAGCTGCTCCCATACTGTGCTTAGCCTTGAATTCCTCCCCTTCATATTGGTGATGCCAGACCAAGAGACAAGACGCCTCTAGAGCCTGGCTGTTGTGTGAGTTCAGTACCCAACAGTGAAGGTCAGATACTTATACTGGAGGAGAATGTAGTAGGAGGGTCTTCGGGGACAGAGAAAGGGCATTAAAATTGATTTAAAGCTGATTTAAAAAAATAAAAAATAAATTAAATTTATGTAGTTAATAAGAATGATGCTTATTGTTCTACATTTTGCACACTGTGGTCTTCGTTTTATTTGCTTATACATGTTTTGTATTTTTGTATGTAAAAGAAAGTGATAGATTAAAGTAAAAACAAACAAACAAACAAACAAAAACAAAAAAAAACAACATAAAGTGTCTTAGTAAGGTGTTAGGACACGGCATGCTGCAAAAACGGCCTGCTGCATTTTGGGATTGATTGTCCAAGTCTCTGGAACTGGAGAGATGAAACACCACAGTTTAAAATGATATTCCCTCATTTGGTTTGTTGAAGGTGGAGAGCATCGTCTAGGACATTTATATATACAGTAGTTGCTCAATTTGGTTGAGATGTAATCACTGTGAAGGACATAACATATGATTCACATAATTTTCATACTCATCTTCATACTCCTATGAAGAGATGGCTTCAAGCGGAGGCTTCGAGGTTTGAGGTTCTGCTAGAAGTGAAGGTGACCTGAGTAAAGTTGAATTACTTTGTTGCTCGTGTTTTTCATTCATGAAGCTTATAGTGAAGGCAACCTATACAAAGATGAGAAAAGGCTCTGTAAACTTCTATCCATTAATGCCAGAGAGATCCAGTCTTTGTTTTCCCTGCAATTATCACTCTTTATCACACAGGGAATAAAAGAAAGCAAACATGATTACTTGGGCTTTACAATGATTGTGCCGCTCAGTATTTTTTCCCTTTATCCTTGAAAAAAAACGTGTGTATTGCTGTCTGCTTTCTAGCTAGCAGAGCTATTTTCATTGCAAAGTTGAATATTGTCACTCTTCATTGCAAAGTAAAAGAAAGACCAGGGATGAGAGCCGAAAATTAACAATAGCTGTAGAGTCTCAGCATTACAGTTTAATTTAAAAGTAAACTTAAAAGTAATGATTACTTTTCACATGTGCCACACTGTATGTCACACACAGTCGTTTTGTGTTGCATAAGTGGTTTGGTAATTAACTATAATCAATTATAAATAAGTTACAATGGGGCAGAACCACTGGAACATCTTGGCAGAGAAGTATAAATCAGCCTTCAGGGTTTGGGTATCATGCTGAGAGTCACACTATACCCTGCTTGTCTGTGTCAAATTATACACTCATTAGAGAAGGAAGCTGGCCAAACACTTACACAAACACACATTCTCATGCTGTATTGTGGATTCTCAAAATGCTGTCTACATCGTAGCTATTTTGTTTCCTTCCATGTGTTATTTATTATTTTGCCACTATTTCCTACCTCTTTTCTCCATCCTGTGACTATGTAATCTTTGTTAGTTTTGTTTGTATTCCAGGGTTACAGAGTTTGCCTCCTACAGCCCCTGTTATTTTCTAAGAGGATTTGAATCATGATTAAAGTGAATGAGGGTTCAGTCTTTTGTGTTTTCTCGCTCTTCTTTCTCTCTTTTGATCCCTTTCCATCTGTATTTCATTTCTAACTGTATCTGACTACCCATTGTCATTTATATGTCATTTATACCATACACCATCCCCCAATGGCCCTCCCTTCATTACTAGTAAAGTAATCTGTCATATCCCCCCCCCCCTTATTAATTCAGTGATTGGTTGTCCTCTAATTGGATATTTCTCTCCATCTTCTTTTCACTTGCAGATACGCACACATGTGCACATGCACAAGTCATCCTATTAGGTGTTCTGGTATAAAGAGGACAGTTAGATTATAGAACTGGGTGTGATTATGGATGCTAAGGTTGCAGTTTGAGTGACAAGGGCAGGTCAATCCCACTGTTAATATGAGCTGGTAGGGTAGTCCATTATTATGTTATTCTGTTAACACTGGTTCATCTGTCAACTACACCTGGGTAGAATGAATGAGGAGGTGTCAGTGGATGTCTGGGATCATTTCACCATTAGTAAAAGGGAGTTAAAGTGCATATGACACAGCAACATTTTTAATAAGGGCTATAAATATATTCATTGCCTCTTTGAAGTGATAAATTGTGACTAGCACTGATATGAAAAGCTTATTTTAACACACAAGTTCTTCCTTTTCCATATTTAACAAATAAAGATAGAATAAATAAAGAGGTATGTAGTTGCATTAATCTTGCAAGCTTTGCATTGGGTTTGGTAAAACGCACCTCATCATAACTTTGAATTATGAGAAGAATACGGTCCATACTTAAATCCACAAACACTACACATTTTATACAGTGGTTCTCAAACTGTGGATTGTGTTTAACTGGGGAAAAAATAATGAAACTAAGTGAAATTAATCTGTTTTATGTAGGAAAAATAAACAAGGTAGTGCTATTGTATGGATCTCTATTACACTAAAATTTAACATGGATCTTTTTTAATGATTGAAAAATTGTGGTGGGTGGGGCATGAATTTTTTTCAGCTTTTGAAGTGGTCCATGCCAGAAAAAAGGCTGAGATCCCACTGCTCTAAGTAGTGTTTTATGTCAGTTGGAGTAAAAACAACTTGGATCCAATCTTGAGAAAGTAATTTAAATTAATATGATTTTAATGGCAAAGCACATTACTCAGCTGCACGCAGCTGACCGTGCCGAGACTTGACATGTGTTTGAGGGCATTTGAGGGCTGTTCCAGAGGTTGTTTTCTGTGTCTTAGTCATTCAATCCATCTTTTAGTGTTCCCATAGCTATACCATTACCCTACAGCAACACAGCAAACACATTAACTTATCCTGCCAGCCACTGAGCTGTGAGTCAGTGGTTAAATTGTTTTCTGCCATGTTCCTAAATTGCCCTCATGCTTAGGTATTTCTTTTTTCCACCTATACTAAAGCTTCACATTCAGCATATAAACTGTTGCTGGAAAGTGCTGCGACTTCCAAGTTCAGTGTGCTAAATTATTTATATTCACTGTAGCAAATGCAGATCTGTAAGTGTGAATTATTGAATATGTGTACTATAGTGGGGTGAGATCGTTCAAAGTCAAATGGTTTTTCTTTTTTGCCTTTTTTTGAACAC
>VUQI01039059.1:0-11459 GCA_015106735.1 Paratilapia polleni | reverse complement strand
GGAAATCCGACAAGCCAATTTGTGGAAGTACTGCGTCTTTATGTCTCATCCAAGATGTTTAATACAAGCATCCTTTAATTTCTGTCAGCGGGAAACTTTCTACCACATCTCTTAGAGTTTGGCTTCCTCACCTCTCTAGTGTGCGGCTTGGAAGTTATGAGGGGGTTTAGATGTGCATATTATGTTGTGTCCCAGTTTAGCTGCAGGCACATTGTGGTCTAACAAGGCAAGTGAACAGAGCTGATATGTTGCAGTCACTGCTGCCTAACACGCTTCTGAAAAATGTCAATAAAGTGGGGCAGACAAGGTTGGAGCAACTCTTCCCTCATACAGAGTCCCGTTTAAAATGTTACCCTTCTCTCTTCTCTTGTTGTCTTCTTTATTCACTTTTTCCATGTTGTGGAAAAAGTGAATAAGCGAGTTACACAAGACTGTTTTCTTAGTCTTGTTGAGCTAATTTCTCCAAGGACATTATTAAATAAAATGGACAGAAATTTTGTAAAATTTCTCATTCATGTGAGTCACCATTCAACATCATCTGTGAGCATCTTGGAAATAGTCCAAACAGTGCACTCCATCTGTGTGACACAGGCCTTATTTTATCCAAGGGCCAAATGACGCACTCTGCGCAAAATTAGACACTGTGTGTGAGTGTAGTTTTTGTGTTTATTGACCATCGTGTCTTCAGCATGGTTCTTGCACTGACTGACTATGAAGAGGACAACATTAGCATCCTTCCATCCATCTTCTTCCACTTAACCAATTCAAGGTCATGGGAGGCGTGGAGTTGTCATAAGGTGAGAGGTGGGTACGCCCTGGACAGGTCACCAAACTGTTGCAGGGCTAACACAGAGAGAGAGAGACAACCATTCATGCTCATATTCACACCTACGGCCAATTTAGAATCACCAATTTTGGTGGGACTGTGGGAGGAAGCTGGAGTACCTGGAGACACAGGGAGAACATGCAAACTCCACGCAGAAAGGCCCCAGTCAGCCAGTGGATTTGAACCTAGGACCTTCTTACACCGTGCCGCAGGTTTTACTATATGATTTTTTTTTTTGTTAAGCTTTGGTTACTAATTTAGTAAGCATAGGCATATAATCTATAAGATATTATCAGTAAACTGCTTCAAGCTTGCTTATCAGCTTTTTTTTTTTCTGTGAACGGGGGGGCTTACTGTCTTTGGAGTGATAGGATAAATGAAAATGATTGATTGTAACAGAGTCATTTGTCTTGAACTGACAATCCTGACAGTGCAATGGATGGCTTTGTCATTTAACCTCTGGAACGTCAAATGAAAACAATATTGCACTTGGAGCCACTGGCCCGCTCTGTTAGCCCAGTTTATGATAGAATACCGTTGTTTGGTGGCTGACGGATTGAGTGGCACATCAGCTGTGACGAGGCAGTGGATCGTTGATGTGTCCCTCGCTTCATTTGACTCTAACGTCAATCTCACCTCCATCCAGCTGGAGAGGATAGAGGTGGGACGCAGAAGGACAAAAAACGGGAAGTTACACACCAGTAAATGAATGAAGGAACGAATGACAGAATCAATTGATATGCTGCGTTAGACAGAGAAGAGCTCAAAATTTGAGAGGTGAAGTCGATAAGAAACAAAATGTTGTTTGACCACTGGTCAAACAACTGGGGTGTTGAAAGAGCTTGAGCTTTAAAAGCTGTTGAGCACTACCAGTGGTGACATCCAGACTCTTACTGCCTTGCTTGCACTGCATGGGGATACATGGCTGCTGATATAAACAGCAGTATATTTTTGTCAAACGCACAGCACGGTTAACTTGTGTTTGTTTAAAAATGACCAAATAACATCACATTACTTACATTTAAGCACATTAATTCTTGTTAATTTCTGCTTTCCAGCCAAAAGTAACGATAGACTGCCAACACTGTGCTGAACTAATGAACAAATTCACATCGGGGAAGGAGAAAAAGACGAAGCTAGCCCGGAGGAAGAAGAGAAAAGATAAGAGAAGTTCAGTGTGCCCTACAGGCTGTGAAGCAGGATTGGGCTATCACTTTAATTTCCCTTTCTCTGTTCATTTGGAGTGGTTTAGTTTAGCTGCAGGTGGAATCCCTGTTTAATTACAAGTGGAGCAGGCAGGAAAAGAGTGGGATAAAGAGAGGAATAGAGATTAGGCAGAAGAATTAGTTGATAATAAAAGTCTCTGCCGATTTAATAAATGATCACTTTCCCCACTGCAGGTTGACTTGGATGCCCCTGGCATTGTGTAAGAAGAAGGGAAGGCAGAGAGAAAAAGAGAGAGCAAAGAAAAACAAAGTCAGTCTTTATCATGTCCTCAGTGTAATGATTAAGCTTTTAAAGTAAAAATGTGAAAATGCAAAGACCCCCACCCCGACACCCCAATTCCCTTGATACCCATCTTACGTATATAAACTGCATATATAATTTCATGCCATTGTGCCACCACAGTAAATGATCAAGTGCGTCTTCATCTTTTCTCCCCACATATTAGGGTATCAAGTACTTCTGTGATCTCTGCCTTTTTTAAAAGCATGATTATATTCAGCAGCTTCCATCTCTCCCTATTGTGAAAGGAGGGAGAGTGCAGGGTGTAATGGCTGTCATTTACTCACCTGAAACACGGGGGGAATTATAAATGCCATGCACCCCATCCTTTGTATTTATCCCTGCTGATATGATAGCACGGTCATAGTGGAGAGACTGCGAGCCGTAATGGTCGTCTCACTGGCAAAGCCCACGAAGAAGATAGCATGAAATGAATGTGATATCGAGATGAGAGGGACAAGGGGTGCACTGGGTCGTTTAGCCACCAAATCCCTCAATTTTTTGATAAAAGAGGAGACAAAAGTGTTGCCTGCTAAAGTGTGTATGCGTGTGCGTGTCTGTGTGGGTGCCAGATAGAGAAGCGAGGCTCTGGAGAGATGATGAATGTATGATCTTACACACCTCAGAGCGTCTGAGTGACAGAGACAGACAGACAGAAACAGAGGGAAAATGAATGATATCAGGATGTGTGCTCTGGAACAGAGGAGCCACATTGGCACCCATTGCCTCTGCTATGCTCTGAATGTGGTGTGTGATTGTCTTTATTTGTGTGTGTGTGTTTTATCTGTTGACAAAACCATCTCCCCAGATGCAGGCATCTGAGGCTTCGATAGGCATCAAGAAGTTCCTTCCATTATAATCTAACTCTAATTCTATGTGTGTTTTTGTATACGTGTGTACTTGTGGGTGGTGTGTGTATCAGCATATCTGCCACTGATGAAGTGTTAAATTATAAAGATATGGTGGCATCTTTTGCTACAGTTCTGTCTGGGTGCTTAGCTTCGAGGTGACAAACCACTTGATGCGGTGTCACGGCTACATAGATGACATAAATGCACACATACACAGGCACAGGAAAATTGTGGTTTCATACACTCTCATGATAAGGCTTTTGCAGCTGAAATCCCTCCATAGGCTATCACAATGGCCTTTCTCTTCAGTGACTAAGAGCTTATTTTAGCTGGCAGTGGGGCGAGGCAGTGCTGGATTGTAGGAGGAGGTGCAGGCCTGGTGGAGAGTGACAGGAAAGCAGGAAATCTATCTTGCAAGATGCATTGTGCAATGACGATCAGTGTTGAGTTTGATCATGTGCACAAACCGTTTCTCCACTATCTCCCTGATTCCATCTCAAACTCATTCTCTTTATCTACCTAATGCAAATACGCCTCTACACAGTAGGGAGGGCAAAACATACTAGCTATTTTTTTTTTTTCCCAGAGCACACACAAGCTTAACACACAGAAGTGCTTTGTCTCTAATCTGTAATAGCATGCTGGATTCCTCTTGACTTTGACAAGGAAATACGCCCCCTCTGAATTTATTCAGCTGTGTGTGAATCTGCTCTAGTGTGTGTGTGTGCACGTGCACACACATGTTGCCTAAGTATGCTATTTATAGTACTTGCAGAGATACATAAATGTTGCAAGAAAGAGAAGGAACAATGTAGTAGTGTGTTTTCAGAGTATCTCCATCATGTGTCACTGTTTGACTTCAGTGGCAGTACTGTATGTGGATCTTTGTGGTTCACGTGCATCAGTGTGCACATGTCTTGAAATATGACTTCCACCATGAGTGTGTGCAAAACTGACTTGACTTGGTGGGGTTTTTTATTATTATTTTTTGAGAGAGGCTGTCAGGCAGAGATGTGCTGTGTGATAGTCCAACAGAGAGAACTGCCGTCAGTGGCAGGCTGTGCTTTAGAGATACCGCTAGGCACAGGCATTTCTGATCTCTTGTTACATTCAGTCATGCCCTACATTGCATGGTTTAATTATGGTCCTTTCATACCCTCAAATATGGAATTTAGTCAGTAAAATGTGCTGCAACGACATTTATAATTACATCTCATATTTCCAGAGGTACACAGAGAGAGAGCAGTATGCAAAACAGTTTGATCCTCAGTTCATATTGTAGGTGGCTGATTTAAGACCTAAATTACATCAGTGCCCACCATGACTGCATTAGTATCTGTGAACAGGGCACTAAATCCATGTTGTCTCTAGCAAGTTGTACTTAAGCTTACCTCTTACACAAAGTTCTCTATGTATACTCTTTTTTCCTATAAATGTAATATTATCTCTCTGGTATCCATGGTATTGGGTTTCATTATTCAGCAAAGGTATTATTTTGTCCACTGAGTATTTTGGTGTGTGATTTACTTTTCCGTGAGGAGTAACTATGTGATTAAAATGGATAAATAGAAATATTAAGTGTTTGTCCTCAGTGAATGCACTCAAAGAATCCTTAATGGATGTCCACTGGACAAAGGTGTCCCGGTCCTGCCCGTGAAGAGCCAGTTAAGGGCCGAACAGGGAAACAAATGAGCCAATCATGTTGCACTGATGCATGCACCCAGTAGATTCAATTGTGTGATGGCAGGCATATCTACTTGTTATAATAATAAACATGTAGGTAAGTGTACTTTTTGTTTTTCTTGTTTAACCTTACCCATGACGTGAATTAGCATGACATTTGTTCGAGTGCTCTAGTGGGAGGAGTCAGTTAATGAAAGCATAATGTTGTTTAAGAAAAAGCCTTTTAAACTTTATTTTGAGGCGGCTTCACCAGATTTTCTCAGCATTTAACAGATTTGCCTGGTGATTTCGTGCATATATTTTATTTCCTAATGATCCTTCCATTTAAAGCTCTCTTTTCATTTAGATAGTAAACGCTTAGAGGCGTTACCAAGATGGATGTCAAGTGGCAAGACTTTTTTTCTAGAAGGATTTTGGTGGAACTAGGTGGTGGTGGTTTAGCTGTACAGTATACATATACACTGTCATTGTGCGACACAAACTGATAGTGTAACCTTCTGGTGCCTTACTTTTAAGTTGGTTTTAAAATCCAAAACACCTCCTTTTTAAGTTTCATGAAGAAGAATTTGTTAAACATAAGAAACACTATCTGGCAGTGAAAGGAAATATTTGATTATACTTATCTTCATCTAAAAACTTTTTTTTCCTACTAATATTTTACTAATTCCTGAATTATGCAGGCACACGTGCACCCTCTTACCCACATCTTAACCCAACATCAGTCCCACACTGATGATGTTGTCTCTCTTTCCTGGCTGTCATCACAGAGCAGCATGAGTGACAGCGGTCATCCACCAATGACGGCTCATTTATCAAAAGTGCCAGCAACACCTATTATTGCACCATGCCGTTACCATGGCGACAAGAGGAAGGGACAGCTGAGATCTACCTCAGCTTTGCCCCTTGTGCTCGGTCACTCATGGCCCATGCCAATCAGTGCCAGTCAATGCCAGTTTGAATTGGCAAGACTATATATCATAATAGATGGACGGCTGTCCCAGGTGGCCAAGTTTCCCATATGGAACCAGCTCAGTTGGAGCAAACTGTCGAGCATTAATATTTTAATAGAAAACAGTTATGAAGCAGAAATAATTTATGGTTAATGTGTATAAATAGTGCATAAAACCAAGACTTTAATTGGATTTATTTTTTTTCTATTGGCTAAATCAGAGTAAGTGGAAGGTCTCAAATCACACCTTGATGATGTAATGGTGTTTAATAGAGATAATTTACAGCTAACATAAATATTGCCATCATCATGGGTTGCTGGTCTGAGTCATTCAGGATGGAAACAATAATTCAGCAACAAGATGTGTTGTGTTTTCAGTAAAAGGTGTTACTATCACTATCACCTCTACACCTACGTATATTTATCTTGACCATACAGCATCTGACTGCACCAAGATTATGCCTGATCTGCAGATGCAGTCTATGCAACCATTATCCAAAGATTCCTACTCCCTGCAGACTTTTATTTGAGGTCTTGAAAGTTTATCATTTGTATCTTTCCACTATACCTAAACACACAGTTTCTTTTGTATTTTGGGATATTATATATCACTGTTATTTCATACTGTCTTTCTGTCTTGTGGTAATACTTTTAGTATTTTTGCTCATCCTCACATTATTCATGAATCCACACGTCTTTCTGCTATATTTTAATCATATTTGTACCTCATTGCAGCTGTCAAGGATTCCAGTGGAGGCGTGTGGTCAGTACACAACTTGCAGCGAATGTCTTGGATCAGGAGATCCCCACTGTGGCTGGTGTGTTCTGCACAACATGTAAGTCTTGTTAGAACTGTCTCACACCTAAAACCTCATGCATTTTTGTCTTTCTCATTTACTCCTGATGCATACAAATACTATATTTGCTCAGTTGCTTCTCATTCATTTGTTAAGCCTCCAACATACCAGACATTTTGAGGGGTGTTGTGTTTGGGTTGTTAGGCTGCTATACCTCTATGTGGCGCCTGGGTCCATGCCCAGCATTCCATCCTTTGCAGTCCTTAAGCATTCAGGGACACCTGAAGCCAACACAGGCCAAGTCTCAGATTGCTTTCCTGGGGCTCATCCTTGTGCCAACAACCCCCTCTTAGATCCATTACCAAACCTAACCACTGGCATTGTTTACTACCCCTGAAACTAGAGCCTGGTGAGAGCACAGATACTGGTGGGCACTGCCAATGGGCACCACTCCAGCCTTCAGGAGTTGACACTAGGAGAGTGATAGTTTAGTTGTAGAAAACTGTTGAATGAGATCTAAAAGATTAGTTCATTAACAACAAATGATTTACTTTTCATTGCATCCTATTCTCTTTCCTGCACCTTTCTTCCTGCTCCACTTTTAAGATTGTCGCTCTCATTGTCTCCTTCAAATGCGCGAGCATGCACACACAGATAAGCACAAATTCACAAACACCCCAGCTGCTGTCAAACCCTTGTCCCTCAAGATGGGAGGGAGATAGTGCTTGCTGTGGGCAGGGAGATTTCCCACTCCACTGTAAATTGAAAATTGGTTTCTTGTGTTGGTGCTAGCCCTAGGGTAGAGTGTGTATATATGTGTGTGTAGGTGTGTGTATCAGTGAGACTGAGTACATTTAGCACCTTCATCCCTGCTGGCACTGAGAGGACACAGTGAGGGCAAAGAAGTGGTGTGAGTGTGAGAGGAACAACCTGAAAGCCATAGAGAAGAGAAGATGGACACATGAAGCGAATAAGAGATGAATGGCAGGGTCATAAAGAGGGAGAGTTAGGGAAACAGAGTAGTAAAGAATCAATATTAGTAAATTCTAAGAGACATTCAAGGTATCAAGAATATCATTACATATTCAAAGTTCTGGGAGTGAGTGATGGGAAAAAAGAAAAAAAGAGTATGAGTTAGTGCAGAATGAAAGAAGAAAAAATACAGGATGCACACAGGATGGAGAATGTGATTTCTTGTACTAAATGAAGATTAATAAACCACTATGTATGTTGATACATATGTGAGTTTGTGTATGTCTTTGTGTCTGTTTATACACCATTAACACTCTTCACATCCTAACAGTCAGAGCAAATGGGTGGCCACAGATAGGCCTGTCACACTTAGCTCACCTCTGTCTTAACACACACATACACAAAGGTAGAAATACTGACACACAAGCTCTTCTTGGTGGCAAATTAGTGTCGTCACCAAAACAAGAATAGCACCCAAAGGGAGAGAGAAAATAACCAAAATGCCACTTTAGTCAGTCTCGGGTGTCTAGACGTTTGACCATCACAAGGGCAGGAAAAAGAGATTACAGGTGTGCTCTGTGCATGTGTGTTTGTGTTTGGTGTGTGAACCTGCAAGCACACATTCTGTCGTTTGGACAGAGAGTTTCACCCTTCTAGCACAGGGACACTCAAGCACAATGCAAAATGCACAACCCACTTGGACTGATCGACCCCAGGTTCACCTTTCGCAAAGTCCATCCTCCTTATTGCTTTCAAACCCCCAGCATGTGAATTCTTAACTTGGTCTTGGTGTAACTGAAACCCCCCTGAGTTCCATCTCGACCACAGGGTAGACAGGACTCTATACCCCTGCCTCAACCACTGTTGTTGTTTTATTAGCCAGTTACTTCTCAGCATCCGTGTTCACTCACTTAATTCTTGCCAGCATCTGTTCTTAAACATTGCATTTTTTTCTTGATTATATTTGAGAGAATTGTGAAACAATTGCCAGACTTTGAAATACAGATTACAGTAAAGAAAAAAGAAACAGTAGAGGATAGAACAGCCTTTGCTAATATACCATAGTCAACTACTTACTGAATGCTGTGCATAGATTTTGCATGTCATCACACATGCAAATATACAGTATGTGTGTAGATACAAATGTATTACACACAGTAATATACTGTGTATTCTGCATAAGCATGTTACTTTTGATGGTCTCTAAGAGGATAGTTAGAAAATAATTGTGTCTGGAAGCATAAAAACCCACCAAGTTGACAGGGGTTTGAAAATTATGCTTTGAAGGTCACCAAGCAAGTATCCAATCTGCTAAAACAGTTAATGTGTGCATGTATATTCCCACTCCTTCCTTCTTATTTAATGTAAGGTCAGTAGTAGAAAATGCAATGTAGAAAAGCCCATTAACAGGCCTGATTCAAAGTCTGATAGACAACGTCCCAGCAGACCTCCAAAGAGAAAAGTCTCCACAAAGACACATGGCCAATCTTCACATTCAGCACAGTAGTTTTCAATAGTCATAGTACTTTTCAGAGAATATTTTCAAATTTCCCTTTTGCCAGTTTTCTGTACTTTTAATGATAGAATCAAAATTGAGTTTTTTGTGGCCGCTTTTCAGGTGTCTAAAACAAAATAGGCAGCTTTACAATTTAAATGTGCTGAAGGATAAAGGAAAGGAGAACTAAGGTTTATTTTGGAACGTAGCATGACTGTGAATTAACAATGTATTAAGTCTGTCCTTGTTGAGTAGGTCTGACACACTCATACACACAAACTGCAACACGCACATACCTGACCCGAAGCCCTTTTCTCCAGGCATCTCAGCAATAACAAAGGCAACATATTCAGTATGAGCTGAACTGTTTGATATTCAGAAGACAGAAATGTTCATCGTCTTTCCTTTGGTCTCCACTCACCTCCACTGTATTTTCTTGACAGAACCACATTTCTATTGTGCCACCTAAAAGGAATAATTATAGATGGATAGCTGCATACACGATTCGATAGGTGGATGCTGAACATCCACCTACTGATGGCTTAAAAGAGTAGTTCAGTCGAAAATAATACTGTTCCACTAATTACTAACTACACAACAGCTGGAAATTGAACATTAAATTTTGTACATGGAAATCTTCTAAATGCGGAAGCCATTCAATAAGAGAAAAACAAATGTGTATAACTTCCAACCTTCAGCTATTCCCTTTTATGCTGCATTTTTACTAGAGTAATGATTTAACCACAAACAGAAAATCCTCTGTTTCACTCTAGTTCTGCTCAATCACAGAACTGATTAACCTCACGTTATGATATAAAGTGAAAACCAATAAGCTCCACAAGTAAATGACAACAGTTTAATGCTGTAAACTCACAGGGACAGTCTGCAGTGTTGTGGATAGAAGGAAAAACAGATAAATACTGTAGGATAGTGTTGGTGTGTGTCTGCCTTCGCACTCAATGCAATGCTATCCTGTGGAATACTTTTTCCTGGTCTGGCCAAGGTTAAAGATATTTTTTACAAAGAATAAAAACAGGCACCCTGCCTAGTACACTGACAACAGACCAAAGGCTTAAACAATGCATCTTTAATAACATATAGCAAAAGGGCCAAAACACAAAGAGCTAACACTCATACACAGTCTCCCACCCACACTCACTTTGTGCTGGAAAGAGGGGTGTTGAGTGGAAGGATAGCAAGCAGTTCCTCTTCAAAAGTGTTCTTCCAGATAGTTTGTTTTTCCAATCAACCTTGAAATCACCTCACTGGTCTGAGAAAAAACAGAATTGCAAGCTCTCTCGCTCTCTCTCTCTCTCTCTCTCTCTCTCACACACACACACACACACCTTCCTTCTCTATCAGCATTGCCTTTATTTACTCTATAGATCGGTGAGAGGAGCTGTTAGAGAGAACACCAGGGGAAGAGGAGAAAGGCAATCAATATTACAGGAGAGGAAATCAACAGGAGTGGATGGTGCACCTGCTTGTGCGTGTATGTGTGTGTCTGCTTCTCTGATAGCAGTCATATTGTCCTTGACATACACTGACCATTTATTTAGAAAGGCAAATATCTTCAATAATCACTCACTTTGAATGTATGTGGCTGTGCGAAGACATATGCTTCCATTTATCCTATTAAGCGCAAATCCTTTAAGCCCCCTAAATACACTATATTGCCAAAAGTATTCACTCACCCATCCAAATCATTGAATTCAGGTGTTCCAATCACTTCTATGGGCACAGGTGTATAAAATCAAGCACCTAGGCATGCAGACTGCTTCTACAAACATTTGTGAAAGAATGGGTCGCTCTCAGGAGCTCAGTGAATTCCAGCGTGGTACTGTGATAGGACGCCACCTGTCCAATTCCAGTCGTGAAATTTCCTCGCTACTAAATATTCCACAGTCAACTGTTAGTGGTATTATAAGAAAGTGGAAGTGATTGGGAACGACAGCAACTCAGCCACGAAGTGGTAGGCCACGTAAAATCACAGAGCGGGGTCAGTGGATGCTGAGGCGCATAGTGCGCGGAGGTCGCCAACTTTCTGGAGAGTCAACAGCTACAGACCTCCAAACTTCATGTGGCCTTCAGATTAGCTCAAGAACAGTGCGTAGAGAGCTTCATGGAATGGGTTTCCATGGCCGAGCAGCTGCATCCAAGCCTTACATCACCAAGTGCAATGCAAAGCGTCGGATGCAGTGGTGTAAAGCACGCTGCCACTGGACTCTAGAGCAGTGGAGATGTGTTCTCTGGAGTGACGAATCACGTATCTGGCAATCAGATGGACGAGTCTGGGTTTGGCGGTTGCCAGGAGAACGGTACTTGTCTGACTGGATTGTGCCAAGTGTAAAGTTTGGTGGAGGGGGGATTATGGTGTGGG
>VUQI01039058.1:17273-35946 GCA_015106735.1 Paratilapia polleni | reverse complement strand
CTGATGCACAGGACTGGTCACCAGTTACTGCAACAGTCTGCCTAAATTTGGAGCCCAATCTGCCACTCTCCTTTTAGCTCTGTTTTGTTTGGTCTCATACTAGAAATATGTTTATCTGCTAATTGCTCCACTGTGTTTACTGTTCTGCTTGTGTCTGTGTTTTGGTGAATAGCACAACGTGGGTTTATCTTAGCTTAGAAATTGTTTGTGGTGAGATGCAACGTATATAATGGAACTGCAAAAATGCAATCACCACATTGAGGACACAGCCAACATCTCAGTAGGCTTAAAATAAAAGAAGACACTGCCTTATATGCATTTCAAAGAATGATGCCCTCCTTGCACAACTGGTGCACAAACAAGACATTTGCAGATAATAAACAAAGAGTTCAAAGCACTGACACTGCACTGCATGCATGCAATAAAAAGGTGGAAAGTATATTATGTTGCCTGCAGCAGTCTTGGGGATTATATAACCGATAAGCCAAGGCTTCCCTTGCAAAGACTAATAACATCAAAATATACAGAGCCTTCTTTCTGTAGATATGTGTAATCTTTAGAAGTATGACAATGAGTGCTTCTGCCAGTCTGCATGTTTATTATGGCTGGCCCTAGAGCAAGGCTTTAACCTTAGCTTAATTACACCATGTCATTCTGGGCTGTGTTTGCCTTTAATGGATTAGAACATATTAATGCACATTTAATACACATTTTATTCATAATACTTATACAATGTACTATGTTGTTGTCTTACATTGAGGCTGGTGATGCAGTGATAGTCTAATAAAAACATTTCAGTATAAAAAAAAAGTAGTACTCTAATTACTTGCTTTTCTGCCTTTATTTTATGCTTCGAGGACTTTGCATTCACTTGCTGCCTTTGTGTAGCACTAAGTGATGCAGCCTCCAACTCTTCAACGCCCACCTCTGAGCCACTTGTCACTTCTTCATGGCTGTTATCGCTCAGTAATTCCCAAACAAGAGCATTTGTGCAAGACTGTATATCAGATCGGGGTGTTGTGAATTGACTATGCATTATAAACTAGCTTTGTATTTTGGTTAATTGCTCCTCTCAGTTGTATTCAATGCAGAATTATGCTTGAGTTACAAAACTACAGCTGGAATTATGCAACTCAGAAGTTGGAACAGTTACAATAACAATGAACACTGTTGTACAGTACCACATGAGAGAGAAATCAGGAAGTCACGAGGAACTAACCTCAAAGAGACTAAACGTCAGTGCACTAATGACCTGTTTGTAGCTCTGTGGTCTGAATCCTCATCCTCTCATCACTGTCTCCATACCAGGCACTGGTAGTAAAGTGATTTCATTACACATGCTGAACACCCTACTGCTTGCTATTTGCAGGAGGCTGCTGAATATTTGCTGCTCCCTTCTGTCCAATTTACCTCCCACGAGTCAGTTAAGAAGGAAGGAAGGCTGCAGCGTTCCTTTCACATGCTGCTCTTAAGTCACAGGAGGCTTCACTAGTGATAAAGTGGTTAATATTCCTGTCTACCAAGCAAACCACACACGAGCCTCTACCTTCAGACAACCTTCTCTTTCTGCAAATTCTTCCACTACTAAAAAGTACAGTATCATAATAAAATAATACCAAAAAGGTAGCTTTTTATACAGCTTTTTAGTATTCTTCTTTAGTATTCTAATTATTTTTAAAGACTCGTCATAATGTCTTGATGGCAGCCTAAAATCTTTGCATAGGTGCTCAGTTGGGTTGAGATCTGAGATAATACTCCTTTCTGTAAGTGGACAACTGGACCCAAGCCAGTAAATCGCCACAAACGGCATTATTCGACAAGTCTCACATACAAGGCCATCATCTCATCCACCTCTGAACCATTTCCTACACGGCTGCTGCTTTGGAACTCCTCCAGCGCGTCAAAATGGCCGTCCAACTTGATTTTCACTTTCAGTAAGTGGACGACATAGCCGGCGGCCAAATCTGTCCAGTGGTCCAGGTGATGAGATTGATTGTTCAAAAAGCTTCTGCATTTTCAGTGTGCCAGGATGAAATGGCACGTTGGCATGCACCACAGTCCAGATCATTTCCTCTGAATGCTGACCCTCATGCACCTCAAGACGTTACAGTAAAACCACGGAGACGTGTCACCTCTGGGGACGAATTCGCCGTGCATAACCTGATGAATGTTGGGCTTGTACACTGTGGACTCTTCAACTGAAAATTGCTTGAGACAATAGGGAGACAATAGCTCTCCAAAGGTCAAATAATCCTACCAGCACAGTTTAAGCTCACCCTTTACATCTTGTGTGTTTTAATCAATTTTACTGGGGAGTAAATTGCTGGCACTAAATCTTGGTTGGGTGCAGTTACTGTCTGGAGCCTCCTTTGGCTCTTGTCTTTACAGTCTGTTGGCTCTGGCTTCCTAATAGTGGTATCAGTGTTCTCACCTTTAAAGGCAAAGGCAGTATTCAGAGCCATTTGATGTTGCACTGAAGCACTAGCATCTCAACCTAAAGCAGACAGGCACATTGCCCGCGTCTGCCCCTTTCTTCACATTTTTTTTTACAGCCAGAAAGGTTGTGTACACAAGACACAACAAAAACAGTCTGGCCACAATAGAGTGCATGCTAGCATTAAAATACAATGAAAGGCTAATATATGCTTCAGGTGAGAGTGTTTACTGCTGTTATGCTGTTTCACCGTGTGTTTATGTGATTGTGTGAGACAGCAGTAGACTCTCACTGAGCTGAAATGAAGCGAGTACACACAAATAAGCCAAATTACAAGAAAAAAATATTTTTTTGAGTCTCTGTTTTTTGGGAGGAATGGGCCGATCGCTTTAAAGTGCTCTCTGTTATCCTGCTTTTACTTTCACTCTCATCTCTTTATAAATGCAACAGAGACCAGAGAAACTTGGATTACAACACAGAAAGAGAGTGTGTTTGTGTTCATTGCCTACTAAGGATAAATTTACTTTACTGTATCTTTACATAGAAGATTTGTTTGCTGCTATAATGTTCAAACTTTAAAAAGAGACAAAAAAAGAATTAAAGTTCTTCCCAAAATGTCAAAGTTAAAGTTTGTGACCACAAGGTCTCTTCTACAACCATTAAAACAATTTCTATGAGTCTACAGTATTTTGCTGTTACTGAATGTCAAATAACTTTACTTTTTTTTTCTTTACCAGGAAAGTCCTATTAAGACCCCAAATATCTGTGTTGTGTGTTTACTACAGAGCGTGACCTTTAAGCAGTGGCAATGCACAAGTTGAGTCAGTCCCTGGGGATCAGCAACAACGGTGGCAGAGCACATCAGCTGGGGGTGCTACTGTTTGTTTAAGGGCGACCTGTCACACAACCTAATATCTAAGGCCTTATGCAACCCCACTGTAGTTCATAAGATCACCTAGAGACCGGTCAGGCATGAGCTACCTCAGTAGAGGGCAGATGGACCTGTGGAAAGTGTAAAGTTTATATAACTGTCCCACTTTATGCCTCACTACATGCAGTTTGAGATTCGTGTTGACAGTTGCAAAATGTACACAAGAGAAGGAATGAATTTCCCAAGAAAGGTTTCTATGTTTAAAGCTACCCAAGATATGTTTACAACACTGGTGTGCTCAAGCATAACACTGTTTATACCAGAGGACATCCACATACTCAGTACCCCATAATGACACCAACCTTGTACAACCAGCTTCGTCCCAGAGCTGGCTCAGATGCAGAATACCTTTGGCATGGTGAAGTCAAGATGGCACGATTGTTTTCTTTGAGGCCTCGGAGGCGAGACCAAATGGCACACCTTCTGTCCCTGTTGTTTCTGCCTTTCTGCACAACCTCTGCATGAGTGCAGGCGACATTTATGATGTAAACCAGATGCTTGTGACCCTGAGGCTCCAATGCGACCAGGCTCTGGGACAGGGGAAGGAGGCTGTGTTGAAGAAAAGGGAAAGACCTGCACTTGCCTATCACTTAGCCCCTTAGATCTCTTAATAAGTATATTACTTCCATTGCTTTTAAGTTACGCAAGGGTTACCAAGCTTTTTTCTTAATTTCTCCCATAAAATAGTACTGTCCCTGTCCCCCAGTTTTTAACCATATAGTCTACCGTGATTTGCTTTTCCTTTCTGTGAGAATGCCTTAGATGTGTGGCACAAGTACAATATATTCAGCAACTATTTTAGCAGTTACGTTTATTATCAATTTCTGCTGAACCTTCTACCTTTGACATGCTCAGCAATGAAATTCAGAGTTGCATATGGCATTGTATTTTTACTCTTACATTGCTTTTGTGTTTTTACATTCTCCTGTTTCTTAACGTCTCTATAATGAGTTCTGGGGAGAACAGGAGAGGCAAACAAATTGGTATTAATTCAGGACAAATTAGATGATTGCGAAAGTGACTTTTACTTCATAAGGCATAATTAGTGTCATTCGGATCTGGCAGTGTCTGCTAGGCGTATATGAAAGAGGCTGTCGCTGTCAAATTAAGTTTACAGTCTCCTCATCTGACCTTTTGAGTTAGATTAGAAAGAAAGAAAATGAAATGTCATGTACCCTATGTTTTAATCACCGGGGATATTACAGTGGAATAATATTTCCTATTTATTAATCTGAAATGTCAAAATGCAATTTGATTATATTTACAGCCTCACCTACACTCACTAGCCACTTTGTTCCATACACCTTGCTAGTACTGTGTTGGACCCCCTTTTGCATTCACAACTGCCTTAATTCTTCATGGCACAGATGCAACAAGGTGCTGGAAACTTTCCTCAGAGATTTTGGTTCATATTGACATGGCAGCATCACACAGTTGCTGCAGATTTGTCAGCTGCACATCCATGATGTGAATTTCCTGTTCGACCACATCCCAAGGATGGCCGGTCTCACATTCAAGGCCATCATCTTATCCACCTCTGGACCATTTTCAACATGGCTGTTGCTTTGGCATCTTTCGACTTGATTTTCATTTTTAGGAAGTGGACGAAGTTGTCAGCGGCCAAGGCTACATCCACACGCACACTGGTATTTTTTTAAATGAGTTTGTTTTGGCAAAAATATCTCCGTCAATATGCTATCAAGAGCATGCCAAAGCAACAAGTGGCGATATAATTCTAAAGGTGAAGAAATGTTAGCCAATCAAAAGCCCACAAACAATAACACGATGCATAGTCTGATGTCAAAAAAGGAGATAAAGGCACTCACCGTTTACACAGTTTTTCTTGTCCACATGTAAATACTAAAACAGAGTTTGTCAAAAAAATCTTCACCCTGGCAGCAGTTTTTCTAAAGTTCAATTTTCAGTGATCCAAAATGCCGTTTACGTGTGGACAAAAGGCCAAAACGCATAGAAAAAGCTGTTTACCAAAATATGCGTGTACGTGTGGATGCAGCCCAAATTTGTTGAGTGGTCCAGGTAACGAGAGAAAGCTTCTGCATCAGGATGCCAAAATGAGATGGCACATTGGGATGCACCACAGTTCAGATCATTTCCTCTGAATGTTCACCAGGACGTTATATTAAAACCACAAAGACTGTGTTATCTCTGGGGACGAATTCACAGTGCACAACCTGATGAATGTTGAGATCTGGTGAGTGTGGAGGCCATTTGAGTACACTAAACTCATTGTCATGTTTTAAAAAAACAGTCTGAGATGATTTGAGCTTTCAGACATGGCACGTTATCCTCAGGGATGCAGCCACGAGATCAGTGAGTGTACATCACTGATCTCTGTGACATGGCCCATTATCCTGCTGGAAGCAGCCATCAGAAGATGGGTGTACTGTGGTCACAAAGGGATGGACATGGTCAGCATATCCTACCTATTCAGGTAGGCAGTGGCATTTAAACGATCAGTTGGTACTAATGGGCCCAAAGTGTGCCAAGAAAATATCCCTCAGTCCATTACACCACCTCCATCTGCCTGAACCATTGATAGAAGGCAGGTTGGATCCATGAAAGATCCATGCAGGGTGAACCGGTGCGAATTGTAGGCTCAATTTCCTGTTTCTTAGCTGACACAAGTGGCACCAGGTGTGGTCTTCTGCTGCTGTAGCCCATCTGCTTCAAGGTTCCACGTGTTGTGTTTTCAGTGATGCTCTTCTGCATATGTTGGGAGTAAAGAGTGACTATTTGAGTTGCTGTTGCCTTCCCATCAGCTGGAAGCAGTCTGGCCATCCTCCTCTGACCTCTGGCATCAATAAGGCATTTTTGCGCAGACAACTGCCGCTCACTAGATATTTTGACTTATTTGGACCTTTCTCTGTAAACCCCGGAGATGATTGTGTGGGAAAATCCCAATAGATCAGCAGTTTGTGAAATACTCAGTCCAACCCGTCTGGCACCAACAACCATGCCACCCTCAGAGTCACTTAAATCACTCTTTTCCCCCCATTTTGATGCTCAGTTTGAACTTCAGCAGGTTGCCTTGACCATGCCTACATGCCTAAATACACTGAGTTGCTGCCATGTGATTGGCTGATTAGAGAGTTGCGCTAATGTGCAATTGAACTGTACCTAATAAAGTGGCCAGAGAGTGTATTTGCCATCAGTCAAGAACATTTTGGCATGAGTCTGCAATGGCACAGACATGAGTAGAAATTTCTGAACTGTTTCCATGACCACGCTCATCTTCATTTATTTATTATTAACTATGCAATAAATCAATCAGACAAGTTAAAATTTTCTTTTCAGTCTACACATGATGTACAAACAAGTTTTACATACATTTATAGTCTTTACTCTGGTGTCTCATGCACAATTTATTGGAAATTTAGTCCAAAAACATGTATTTCTGAAAGCATTCTATACACAGTGTTTATGTGTTTAATGTTTAATATACAATATAGCTCTGTTTTCCCAGATGGGATCTGCCAAATGTTAGCATGACATGGAAATAAAAATCTATAATTTAAGGGGTCGCAAAAGGAATAAAAACACTTACAATAAAGAGCACCAATAAGCAACAGTAAAGACATGCTTGAACTAAATGCTAATATCAGTGTGCTTATATGTCCACAATGATCAACAGGTTGATAATTACCAATAAAAACTCTAAGTGCAGCTCTGTGACCGATGAGAATTTAAGGGATTTTGTCCCAAATTTCTTTACATTTTATTTCTAGAGGGACCTTTGAACGTCAAGTGGAACATGACTGTCTCCACCAGGGCAATCTATCTAATAGTTAGAAGGATATTTCTCTCAAAACCTTAAATGTCAGCCTAACTGTGGCTCTAGATGGATCACCAAAGTCATTCTGCGTCATCCTCTGGGAACCACGAATGTCTGGACAAAATGTCAAGGCAAGCACTCAAATAGTTGTTAAAACATTTCCGTTTGGACTTAAGTGTTAAACTGAGTGACTTACTCTGCTAACCAACCGTCCCTGCCATCCCTGGAGTCACAGTGATAGCGTGGCAAAAATATAAAAAAATAAAACATGGCAGTTTTCTGTCAAGGCTGTACAGAGAAAAGTGACTGCCAAAGAAAAAATGTAGCATGAAAGCAAGAAAGACCATCAGCTCATTTATATGCTGTATGTTTTAGACAGCACTAACAAAGCGATACTACTGCAGGCTCCAGACACATGACTACCTGCAGATAAAGGCATCATAAATAAATACACACATTTAATAGGTATTACTTATTGCTTTGTGCATCGCAAATTGTTTCTGTGGGAATCAAACTGACATTGTTGAAGCTGATTTAAATTCCCGGACCCTGCTATAAGCTCTTAAATCAAAGGGCTGTCTTGAAAAACACTAATGGAGGGATTACCTCGCTGCACTTAACGTGATTGTTTTGTTTTGTTTTTTTCCCTTTTTAATTGAGGTTCAGTGACAGAGCTTGGTAAATTAGAAGTTGAAGTTAATGTAATTAAAGCTGCTTTACAACAGAAAGAACTAAGAAATATTTCATGTTAACATCACAAGTAATGGAAGTGTAATAAATTATGGAGCAATAAAAAGTGTAAATGGCTCTAGACATTTCAGATTGTGCTTTATTTCTTTCTAAGCATGGTTGCCATAGATGCCAGAACTGTGTCTGTTCCTTTTTGGTCTCTGGTTCTGTCTTTACTGTTTCTATTTTGGTCTCCCTCTCAGTCCAAAGTGTCAGGCGGCACAGGAGGGAAGTGGCAAGCCAGTCTTTCACCACAGGGAGAGAAGCAGAGTGCTGGCTTGTCTAGCCAGAACCCCATAGAGACGTTAGCCCCACAGGTACATGCTAATGAAGACAGCGAAATCAATATTCCTGCCATCCTCCCCACAGCGACACACACGCATAAATTTGTATTTCTGTACTAGTGGGAGCCTTCCATTGACTCCTGTTAGTCCCCATTTCCCAACCTGAAAGGTGAAATGCAACCTCAGTTAGACTGTGACTGTTCAGGGTAAATCAGTAAATAAAAGGTTACTCGTTAGCTATCATAGCATAAAGAGCACCTCTAAGACTCACCAGTCATCGGATATTAAAACACAAAAAACACATTCTTTTCACTTTTTTGGGAGATTTACTCTAAAGAAATGTTAATTTCTTCCCTTTTTATGATAGAGTCAGACTATTTATTTGTTTATGTTATGCTAACTGTCTCCTGGGCAGGTATTTAACACACCACTGAAATAGTGGTATGACTCTTCTCCAACTTTTAACAAGAAATATGTTTACCCTAAAAAGTTGCTGCCAGAGAGAAAGCCAGAGAGGCCTCCCAAGCAAAACAGCAGAAAAACTTCCTGACTGAAGAAACTGAAACAAGTCAGAAAAGGAACACCTTTCCAAAGTGTTTCTTTGGGAGTGATGATGGCTTGGGCTGCAATAACAGAGGTGGTGAATGTCATTTCCCCTGAGACAGAGACTATGGCTTAGATAAAAAAAAAGAAAAAGATTGACATTAAAGTTGATACAAAAAAATGTAGATATACAGGACTGTGCAAAAGTCTTGAGTTACCCCTTATTTCCTTACATTTTGTTTCCAAGGAGCCAGACTTCCTAGTGATTTTGTAAAGTGGTCTGGGGTAATAGTTCTCAAAGCTTTCTGAAACTGGCTGCTTTTTCACTCATTTTCAGTCCAGTTCTTATACCTGATCATTTTCAGGGAAATATACTTTGTTATGCCACTTAACACTTACCTATGAATCATTCAAGCATAAAAGAGGCACCTAACTCAAGGGATGAATCAGAGTTGTGTCTACACATAGCAGACAACTTAACAAAGAACCAATTTTAAATTGTATCTTTAGGCACTTTGTTACTAGCAGCCTGTTGCTAAAGCATATCATTTGTTCCAATTTCTTTACTTGAACTACACTACTTACTACAAAAAGATAATACAGTTTGATAGGCATGAAATTGTATTTTTGGACCAACAATGTGATTTCCAAAGAGATGTTAGCCAAAAACATGGCATGGTGTGCAGGGTGTCCACAAAAGATTTGAGGAAACTGGACAAGTGGAGGACAAAGAAAGAAGTGGCAGGCCTAAAAAAAAATTCTAGAGCAGATGAACTGAAAGTCATGTCCTTAAGAAACAGGAAAAAATCCAGCAAAGACCTGACACAGGACCCGAACCATCTACTGTTCGCCGAAGCCTCATCAGAAATGGTCTCAGTGGAAGGGTGGCTGTCAAGAAGTCATTCTTAAGGAAGAGAAACAGGGAGAAAAGGCTGAGGTATGCCAAATAACACAAGAACTGAACTGAAAATCAGTGGCAACAGGTCTCATGGTCTTAAATTTGGAGTGATGAATCCAAATGTGAAATTTTTGGTTCAAATCATTGTCAGTATGTACAGAGGAGGTCACTGCATTTCAGCCAGTGGTGTTGGAGATCTAAAATTGATGGAATTATCAATGCAGAAAAGTACCATCAGATTTTGATCCACCATGCAGTACCATCTGGAAATCGTTTGATTGGCAACAGCTTCATTTTTCAAAATTTTTCAGTTAAATATTTTGACTTTGTATGCAACTAACCTTTTTCTAGATTATTCTAATGGTCTTTTAACAGGTATCAACCAAACCAATAAATAGACTTCAAACTGTTCAAAATGCAGCAGCAAGGCACTTTACAAGAACCAAGAAAAGTGAACATATTACACCAGTTTCAATGACTCTACACTGGCTGCCCATTTGTTTGAGAACTGATTTTAAGATTTTACCTCTTACTTTTAAAGTCCGTCATGGCCGGGCTCCAGAATAAATACTGGAGCTGCTGTCCCCATACCAACTGGTGCACAGCCTGAGATCCTCAGGCAGGAACCTGTTAACTGTTCCCACCTCACGCTTAAAGACAAAAGGCGATCGAGCTGTTTGGGCTCCTTGGTTGTGGAATGACATGCCTGAGGAGTTTCTCAGTGTCCTCTTTTAAATCACTAAAATCACTGTTAAAGACTCATTTATACGGTGGGGCTTTCTTGTAAATTTCATTATAGATTTTATATCTTTGGCATTCTTAGCTTACCTCCATGTTATTCTTTTAACGTTTAAATTTTATGTTAATTTTACTTAATTCTTTACTATGGAGTCACATTGTATCTTATTCTTTTGTTTTTATTTTGTCATTGTACTTTGTAACGTTGGTTTTGATTTAAAAGCTTTTCTTTAAGTTTTTTGTAATCATTAATAAAAACATAATATAGTATATGAAACTGTGCAGATGCAATCAGAATGTAACTGTTATAATCTCTTATCAGTTGTCATAATACACAAAATATAAATACAAATTATAATTGTTACCAAATAACTTAACTTTACCTAATCTTTACCTGACCTAAATATAATCTTTACTTTGACTGTATATCTGTGCCCAAAATCATCACATACAGTTATTAAATTGAAATTCTGTTCTCATATGTTTTGAGTTTTCCCATCATATTGTGCTGGTTTTGTGAGAACATCTTGTCCTCACAAGAATAGTAGTGTAAGAAAACACTCTCACAGATATTTCATATCTTCATTATACCACATCTGAGTCGGCGGGGTCCCCTGTGACTAAGTTACAGGGTAGAGTATGTCACAGAAGATTAAAATAAGGGAACGATAAGGGGAAGTGTGGCGCGTATGAATAACAAAGGTAAAGGTATGAATGGATAGAAGCTGAATACAGATTAAAAGCCTCATAGGGCAGAGCGACAAAGAAAGAAGAAATGAGCGGAAAAGGGGGAAAAGAGGGATGTGTCGTGTTTCTACACGACACATCCCTCTTTTTTTCATCCCATGCTGTGAGCTGCTGTTCTCTGGTAAAAGCAAAATGATTAACTTGGAAGACTGTGGAGTCCCACCATACCCGGCAACAAGAAAGCAGAGTATGAAATGGGACTTCCTGTGAAAACTTTCAAAATTAAATCTTATTGGACAGAAATTATTACTATCCACTCCAGGTGTAAGTATGATCTAAGGGGCATGCTGTTGCTCCTCGAGGCGTGAAATCAAATCCTCTTTCTAGGAAAGATTTGTTCAGGGTGACACATGAGCCAGGTATCGACTTCCTCTTAAAACCCTGATAAGCTTATCTAGGAGTCTCAGCATCATCCACCTCTGATGTAATGATTCGTTTGTTTCAACAGAAATTGATCTGAGAATTGATTAGTGCCTGTCGTCTAGAAAAGCTTTGGAGTTGATGCTAATGTGACATTCTGATTTGATTCAACAAGAATGAGTCATCATTGTGTCTCTTTTTCTTCTTCTTGTTGAGTGCCCTGAGTATAGAGAATGGATTATTTGCCTGAAAACCTCAAGTAACTGATATTTACCTAAACCCTCTTAATACTGAAGAAGAAAGCAGGCATGTTGATAATGAAAATCCACAAGGTCTGCAGTTTTAATTCTTCTTGTTAAGGTTATTATCAGTTTGTCAGATGTTGGTCAAGTATCCAAGTGTACAGAGGGCCAATTCTAGCTAAATGGAAATAAAAATGTTTTAAAAAATGATAAAACACAAGTTAAACTAATGTAAGATTTAAAAAGAAAAATCCATCAGGAAGGTCTTGTCTTTGCCTTCATAAATTTTATCTTTACCATTTAAAAGCTGGAATCTATTTTTAATCCCCATGTTACCCTAGCTGACTCCATCATCTTGCTACCCTATATAAATCAGTCCAGTTTTCAGTTTACGTGGTGACATGACAGGCTGATGTTTAAGCACATTATTCTGAGCCATTACCATCATTGTGCTGCGTGTTAAATAAAACATATTGTAACATTTCACTCCCACTGTAGTACTGATTTTGTGCACTAAGAAAAGTTCAGCTGACAGAAGGCAAATCCTTATGATAAGTACTTTATGAGTAAATTCCTCATTTAATGCATTACTTTACTCATCTGCTTTAGTCCTCTATACCCAAGCAGTAGTGCTCTTGGGATTTCCAGTAAAGTGTGGCAGTTTGGTGCATATTTCTCTTTGGACAATAAAACATGTCAAGTCAATCTGAAGTGACTTCATCAGTGTGAAATCAGACCTTAAAACCTCCAGGTGTCACCCTCTTTTTGTTAACTACGAGACTGAGTCATACACTTTTGTTTGTACAATGAGAAATTAGTTTAACATAAATGTCTATAATGTAGCAATGTGGAAAAACAATGCTTGTTTTGTTTTTTTTAGATATCTCAGTTTAATCCAGATTACATCCTTACATCCATTAGGCTGACACTACAAACTAAATTTTGGGCAGAGTGGTGGTAATATCCTCTACCAGCCTCTTAGGTCCGCATAATGTTTCCACTTACTTAATAATAATGTAAAAATGCAAGACCTGGGCCCTGTTGCAGCAGTATTACAAAATACATATGTGAATATGTTACAATATGTGGAAATACACTTATGTTCCATTAAAGTTACATTTGATATAGTGACATTAGCCTGACTGTGATATAACATCATAGTTAGGTTAATTAAAATACATTGTATTTATGTTGTTCTATAACATAAATACAATGTTGCAGAAAGTCTCCATGTGGTTATTTTGCAACTATACAGCAATGTTGTCTTAATGTCACCAGCTGGTAAGAAATTATGACCAAATGCACCACTGGCATTATGTATGTTTTTAGGGGATTCACAGTGTTCACTGATCCTGAATGTAGCAAATCAGTAGTTATTAAATTCAATAAAAGGAAGCTAAAAAAATAGAATATCTACTGTTGTTTATTAAAATTAAAATATAATCACTTATTTTCCTCTTTGCTTTGCCTCTACTCTGCTTTGTTTAATATATTGTTTTTCTTTAGACTTTTCTCTTTTTAGAGGCTAATGAATACAAAGTATGCCCTATCACAAGAAATGCTTATAGTTTAAACCTTTAAACCATATTTACTCCATTTTTAAATAAATAAGTAGCCTGATAGAAATCATCTGGTTCTGAGTTTGAGTAAGACCAGAGAGATGCTAATAGACTTCAGAAGGAAGAAGACAGCTACACGGCTCGTGTCTGTCCTGGACAGGATGTTGATGTGGTGTAGGAGTACAAGTACCTGGACATCCACATCGACAACAGGCTGAGCGTAAGGCTGTATAAAAGAAGGGGATGAGCAGGCTCTGTTTCCTAATGAAGACCAATTCTGTTTCGCTTTGTTGATTTTGAAATATGGTATTTATTATATATTAGTAGTAGTAGTAGTAGTTGTAGTAGTAGTAGTAAATGCTGTAACAAAAGAATTTCCCAAATATGGGATTTCTTATCTTATCAGCTTGGAGACCACTTTTGGTCCTGATGCCCTATGTCTCTTGATGTGTTGTAACCCCTCTTGTGTTGTTTTACACCTTCTACAGTGTGTTCCTTGGAGTAGACCAATAGGTGCACATAGCAGTGCTTCTGGTTGGAACAGAGGATGGGAAACTCATGCTGACCTTTTCCATCAACCACTATGTGTATATCTTAGTCCACCCTAAGCTTTGTTTTCTCTCCTCAGAAGAGGTCTACTCACCCTCTGAGACCACGAGACAGCTATCTTTTGACAGGACTTTTGCTGGCTGGAGTCCTGCATTATTTATTTAACAAATTCTGTTATCTATGATGAAGCTGCTTTTACAGAGCCCCTTAAGTCCCATCAGTTGAAATTGTTTTTATTTTATTTTTATTTTTTGAAATCTTGTGCCACAAGATAATAACTTTTCACTTTATGTTACTTATGAGGCTCTGTAGCTTTGCTGCTGCTCAGTGAACAAAGCTTAATTTATTGATCTTCTGATGGTTTGCTCACTTTCGATCTGCCTGACCTTTGACATGTATATGTGCATATATTCATCGAAAATCTGTCTTTTGTACACAGAATATATATATATATATTTAACACAAAAAGTAAGGAAATTTGTGGTGCCAATGCTTCTTGCCAATAAATCTCATACTGTTGGAAAGCCTGTTTATTTCCCTTTAAATGGTGCCACATTTGTAAGGAAAATGCATTTGTGGGTTGAGCAGCAGAGTTGAGCACTCCCAAGCTGATCCCACGAGTGCCCAGTGGGGTTGAGGTCAGGACTGCAGGCAGGATATATATATATACATACACAGACACACACACTCACTGGCCGCTTTGTTAGGTACACCTGTTCAGTTGCTCTTTAACACAAATATCTAATCAGCCAATCACATGGCAGCAACTCAGTGCATTTAGGAATGTAGACATGGTCAAGACGACCTGCTTAAGTTCAAACTGAGCATCAGAATAGGGAAGAAAGGTGATTTAAGTGACTTTGAATGTGCCGTGGTTGTTGGTGCTAGAATGGCTGGTCTGAGTATTTCAGAAACTGTTGACCTACTGGGATGTGCCGCTCAACCATCTCTAGGGTTTACAGAGAATGGTCAGGAAAAAGAAAAAACATCCAGTGAGCAGCAGTTGTCTGGGGAAAAATACCTTGTTGATGCCAGAGGTCAGAGGAGAATGGCCAGATGCTTTGAGCTGATAGGATGGCAACAGTAACTCAAACTTATTACAGCATGTCAAACCTTGAAGCAGATGAACTACAGCAGCAGAAGACCACACCATACCCTTCAGCTAAGAACAGGAAACTGAGGCTGCAATTCACACAGACTTACCAAAATTGTACAATAGAAGATTGGGAAAATGTTGCCTGGTCTGATGAGTCTCGATTTCTGCTGCAACATTCAGATGGTCGGGCCATCCATTTATGACCACAGTGTACCCATCTCCTGATGGCTGCTTCTAGCAGGATAATGCACCATGTCACAAAGCTCAGATCATCTCAAACTGGTTTCTTGAACATGACAATGTGTTCACTGTACTCAAATGGCCTCCACAGTTGCCAGATCTCCATCCAACAGAGCACCTTTGGGATGTGGAGGAACACAGATTCACATCATTGATGTGCAGCAGACAAATCTGCAGCAACTGTGTGATGCTGTCATGTCAGCATAGACCAAAATCTCTGAGGAATGTTTCCAGCACCTTGTTGAATCTGTGCCACGAAGAATTAAAGCAGTTTCGAAGGCAAAGGGGGGTCCAACCTGGCACTGGCAAGATGTACCTAATAAAGTGTCCTGGAAGTGTATGTTATAATGATCCAGGTCTAATGATCTATTGATCTATAATCATCTAAGTCAAGACTAAACTGTTTCAGTTTGATTTCTGACCTAAAAATTTATTTTACATGATGTTTTTTAAATATCTTACTTAAGTTTACATAAAAATATGACAGATTTTTGATGTGATCACAGACTTTTAAACACAACTGCCGTGTATGTATCGGGGAGCATTTTTCAGGCTTTTACTCTGAAAGGCCAAAATTTGCTTGCCACTCTGTAGACGCAGCTGCTGGCTTGACGCATCTCTCTCGCTCCCTCTCTCTCTCTCTCTCCCCCCTTTCTCTCCACACGCCGTCATCTAGCGCGGTGCCGATGCCTCGTTAAACCTGGAGCCGACTTCAGAAACAGTGAGCTGCGTGATGATAACCGGAGAGGGAACCAGATAAAAAAAAAAAAACAAAAAAAAACAACCCGATAATAAAAAAAATAAAAGTCGGCTATTTTTTGTGAAGGTAGTTTTTTTCCATGGAAGACAGAGTGGAAGGAGATCAACTCAGAGAGAGGATTGCGTTCACAGTCTGTGCAAGTCTGTGTTAAGAGTGTGTGCGCCTCGGACTCCCACTCAGTGATGTAAAGCGCGAAGGTGGATTTTGGCATGTGGAGGAGCAGGTAAAAGGTAAGACTCGAGATACTTCATCGAGCATTGCTTCAACACGGGTATATTTTTTGCTTCTTTATTTAAAGATTTTCAGCTCAATCTGTGGCCAATGTGAATGAAAATCTTTCTCTTCACGACTCAATCGTTAAGTGGGTGATAACTCGCAGGAAAAAGATATTGACACTTGGTTTCATCAGCAGACTATAGGCGTAGTCCCTCTCCGGGCAGGAGGTGTGAGAATATTTTCAGGGGGAGAAGAAGCAAGTTATTCAAATAAATAAATATGAAGGGGAGAGCTGATGAGGTCCCCATGAGGTCTGTGGTGGTGAATGGAGATAAAAGCTCTGCCTCCGTTTGAGAGTGATGTAGGTGTTGAGGGAAGAAAGGATGCTGCGTTCACTGTGACCACACTTTATGCATTTGTAGGGATGAAAGCTGAGTCAACTGAATGGTATTAGATTTTTAAAAAGAAAAAAGAAAAGAAAATGGCCTGGGTGACTGGATATGGTGACGCCTGTGGATGTGCCTTTCCCCCCCCCCCTCACTTAAGATTGTTGCAGCAAAGAGATTGCATCTGTACACTTGCTGACATGATGACACCAACACACTTCACAAGGTGGAGAGATAAAAACGCTCCCGTGCTGCACAGCGGGGGATGACACAAGCTCTGTATGAAGTTGGTGCTCTGCTGTGAGTCAATGTGGCCCTGCAGCTGAGGAACACACTGAGGAAAACAGTCCTTTTTTTTGCACCCCCCTCAGAGTGGACCAGGATCCCTAAAAGCCTGCAGGGATGAGATATAGTGTAGATATCCTTTCATGCGGATGAGTGTTTTCAAAAAACCCTCACTTTACACACTCCTGTTCTGACCTTAAGTATGAGAAATAGGACTGAATTATAAATGAGTTATGCTCCAGCCAAGGGACTCTCTAGCTACTGCCTCTTCTCTGACTTCCGTGGGCATTAATTGAGTATGGCATGGCTACAGTAATTGTGTGCAAATTGAATCTGGCCATTCTTATCTTCATAATGGAGAGCATAGTTCAGGGGAAATTACCAGAAATGCATTTGTAAGCCATTTTTAAAAATAAAAAAAGGAACAGTAGTTTGGTGAGCACACTGAGCAAATTCTTACATGCAGTGGCCTTGAATTTTGGAACATAAAAGTATGTTTTTTAGAAGTTTTCTTATGACAAATGAATCTAGGTGCACGGAGGACTCTGTCGTACCTCAGGGTTTTCGACAAGGGCCGCCCCTGCTGTCTCCAAGCAAGAGGGATGCTAATGGAGGAGAGAAAAAGAGGGGGGGATACAGGCGTTACCGCCGCAAGATCGAGAGAGAGTGATGGTGAGTGTGTGTCTCAGAGAGAGAGAGTGTGTGGGTGAGTGTGTGGGCGTGTGTGTGTGTGTGCATGTGTGAGGCGTTTCCATGGCAACCTGTCAGGGGTGTGTTTGGTCCCGGGAGATGATGAAGAACGGAGGGGGAGTGAGAAAAAGAGAGAGAGAGAGAGAGACAGATGAGATGTGAGGAGAAAACTATCCCTTGTTAAGGGTGGGGGGTGGGAAATGAGATAAACTAATGGGGGGGAAGAGGGTAAGGTGGGATTGCCTCTGCCCCTCCCTCCTCCCCTACCACCCTATCAACCTATTGTTTATTTTCTCCAACCCTGGCAGGCTTCCTTTCCCTTCCTCACACTTCTTCCTCTGTTCACTTGCAAGGAAATCACAAGGCTTGCCATGTCTGTGTCTTGTGTCACACAGCAGGATTTCTGGGTAATAATCAAGTGCACAAAAGTGTCTATTGACTTTACTCCCAATCAGCCTTTGCACTGCCTTGATGTCATCCTCAGCTGCCCATACTTACCATGACCAAATTCTTGACCTGCACAGTCTTACCGATCAAGCTCAAGCCCCCTGCATTCGTCCCTCATTGTGGATGACCAAACTAATGAGTTAACATCCCACCCGTGTAGCTGCACACAAACCGCCTGGCTGGTTCTTGGCACTTTTATTTCCCTCAGATGGTGCCAATAATGGAGAAAAGCAATGCCAGTGTTTGGGTTTTATGTGCTGAGTGTTAAGCTGTCTTACTTGTACTGATTTCCTTTATTGGCATTAATTGGATTACATTAGAAATCCAACTTAAACCAAATGGAAGAATATAGCGACTGAAGACCAAAGCTCTACATGTTGCCGCAACAAGTGTGACACAGATATTTTTTGTATTATTTTGTTTGTGATTTGACAATAAATATATGACAGGAAATAAGAGAAGTGAGATGTGCATCGAAGGTCCCCAACATGAGTCAGGGACGTGATATTTAAGGCAAGGCAATTAAGGACAAAAAGGCATTAAGAAAAGACTAAAAACAAAAAGAAAGAAAAGAAACACACATGCAAAGCAAGGAAGAATAAACCCAAATAAAAAGTAACATAAGAAGAAACTTGCAGTGGAATTAAAAAGTTACAGTTACAGCAAATTATGGCTGTTTTCCCTCCATCTTTAAGCATGCAATAGTCAACCCATTTTTCAGAAAACCCAAACTAGATGCTCCAGAT
>VUQI01039054.1:0-10631 GCA_015106735.1 Paratilapia polleni | reverse complement strand
AGGCTGCTGGGGACTTCCCATGATGCACTGAGCACTTCCTCTTCCTCACTTCCTTTCACTCTCCATGTGTTTTATACACCATTTGCATTTAATCATTAGCTATTATTAACTCTGTCTCTCTCCTATAGGTGTGTCTTTTGTCCTGTCTCCCTCTGCTCTCTTCTGTTTCCCCTCATCCCCAACTGGTCGCGGCAGATGGCTGCCCCTCCCTGTGCCTGGTTCTGCCAGAGGTTTCTTCCTGTTAAAGGGGAGTTTTTCTTTCCCACTGTTGCCAAGTGCTTGCTCATAGGGGGTCGTCTGATTGTTGGGGTTTTCTGTCTTTTCTGGTTAATATTGTAGGGTCTTTACCCTAAAATATAAAGCGCCTTGAGGCGACTGTTGTTGTGATTTGGCGCTATATAAATAAAATTGAATTGAAAAATTGAAATGTCAGTGGATCAGTTAAACTATGAATCACACCTGCGCTGTCAGGAACAAGTTTGTGCAAATGCTGCAAATTGGCCTGAGAGGAAAAATTCTGTCTGTATATTTAAATACACGATAATTAGGTTAGTGATGTATTACAGGTGTGTTAGATTACACCCATTGTGTTTGTGGACACTGGAGTGACTTAAACCTTTAGTTTCTGTTTGTGGAGATTAAGAAGATGCAGACTCTCTGCCATTAACTTGTATGTGCAGAAGTAGTAAGCATAAATTAAAACTGAGTCATGCTGTGGCTGTGGGTTTTAAACATGCATGAATAGTAGTTTGGCTAAAGTATTGGATCACAAACAGATTATATGGTTATCTAAAAGTAGTACATAGCTAAAAGTAGCAGTTAGGTAAATATTGGATAAATGGCAAGTGAATGGAAAAGCTAAATGAAATGGAGACGTGATCTTTAACTATAGGCAATGATTTAAAAAATAGCATAATGAGGAAGTAGTTAAAATAGTTAGCTAAATGTAATCCATGTGTGACTGAAGTGTCTGACTTCTTTCTCCAAATGAAAACAGTAAGTTCCTTTCTCACACTGGCCTAAAGCAACATTTTTTAGCTGTAGAAAAACTGGAATCAGCATCTTGCCATCGTATGCCTCCATCCGTCAGTCAAGTTTCCATTTACATCCATCTCCTCTTCTGATCCTGAGTTATGGTGTTGAATAATGACCAGAAAAATGTTTATGGAGAACATCATCCCACAGTGTTTCCAACACATAGATTTTACTTGTGCACGTTTTCCAGCTATATTGACAGATGGCCAAGTAAATTTTGTGATTTATTTTTCTGTTGTCCAAGGCAATAACATGATTGATTCACTCTTGGTCAAGCCCCTCGCGCTTATCTTCAGTTCAGTCGCTGCTAACCAGCTAGCCGTGGCCATTCCTGTCTCCCTACTGGTGGGCTAGTCAGGTCACTGGTGTGGTGGTCCTCACTGTCTATCTTAAGTCTTGAGTTCTGCCGTAGGACAAAATCAAACTTCACTGTCTTGGACTGCAGTGGAACCAGAACCTAAGGCAGGTGAAGAGCTGGTGCTGCAAGATCCACAGGGTGAGGAACTTATTGGAGCAACAGCTGATTATTGCTCCATTATTTATTTTCACAAAGTGTATATGGCATTATTTATATTTTCTTTGGGAAAGGGTGGGTGCTCCAATTATACACACGTTCATACAAAATTCAGATTTCACAAACAAATAGTGTGAGGTCAGTGTAACCTTGACCTTTGACTTTAAATTCTAATCAGTTCATCCTCGAGCCAACAAATCTGAAGAAATTACCTCAAGGCATTTCAACGGATACGTGCATTAGTGCAAAGATGAGGTATTGTCTCGTCTTTGCAAGAAGTGAACGGACGTATGGAAAACCCAAAAACGTATGGTAATAATAATGAGTTTAACATAAATATCATTGCTGAAGGAAATGCAGTTTAAAATCTGTGTAAATCAGTACATATGGATCATGATGGTTGGTGCTGATGGGGGGGTGCTGGTGCTCAGCTAACATGGGGGAGTACACTGACTCAAAAAAAAGGTTGGGAATCACTGCTCTCATCCATCCACCTTTTTGCTTGGTCTAGCCATAAAAACAGCTGTTACATTTCCATTACTTGGTAATAAAAAGGTCTAAAACAATCTTGTAGAAACTTGGTCTGTAATGTGTTGCATTTGCTAAAACTCAGACATTTGTGTGGTCGTCTGACTGAACCTTTGCATCGTCTGGCCATGAAAGCTTTAAAGTGTTTCTGCTGCTCAGTTAGACGCCTTCGGTGTTCGTGCACCTCTTGTCCACTGCTGTCTGATAAGCTGATGAGTCACCGCAGTGACTCATAATCCAGGAAATAGTTAACACTCACTGCAGGGCTGTTTATCAGCTGGAGGTGGAAGGAGATAATTTACACAAAGAGAGCTGATAGATACCAAGTCTCAGCCTCAGTTTGTGTTTCATAATTTCCAGATTTCATGTACATGATAGCAGAAAAACCTGCTGCGCATGACAAGAATCTGTCCAGGTTCCTGTTCTCAGTCTTATTCACCCACCTCTCTTATCTGCATAAATTCATCGTAAATCAAATGCCGCCTGGTAATCAGAATCTGCATGGTGGTGAGGTTTGATCTTTTACATAACTGATGCATTACATACTGCTGGATAAGGTGGTCTGCTCTGCTGCATTTGTGGGCAAAGTGTAATTCCAAGGATGGCCATATCCTGAAGAGCTTCAGCTGCTGCTGTCCAACATCAGCAGACAAGTGACTGGAGTCAAATTATGGGACCTAAAATTCAAATTCATTTTCACTTTCCTTTCATGAAGCACACATGGTTCAATAACTGGAACTGGAGGAAGTTTCAGGGAGGCAAAACTGACGAAGGTGCCAGGTAGCAGGGGAAGACCCAAAAAACTCATGTTCTCCCTCAGAGGCCTCAGGTTCAGGTTCTGTAATGTTCAACACCTCACACCTCGTACCTAAGTGTTTATGTGAATCTATATTACACATAACTCAGTTTTCTTTCCCTTGTTGTGTTTCATGAAATCAAAAAGCTGAAGAGACAGATTTATGACTCTAACATTACCTCCTCTCTCCTGTCCAGTTTCACCTGGCTGTCGGCTCAGGTGCACAGCAACATGGTGATGCATTTCTCAGGGCGCATCGCCGACAGCTTCGACCGAGAGTTTCGATGTCTGTACGCCGACTCTCAGATCATCGAGTGTTTCTTCAACCCAGATGAGGAAGGGATGCCCTACTACGCGCCTTACCCACCCATGATGGCCCCTGGCCTGGCTGTGGGGCTCAGCCCGGGCCTGGGGTTGGATCTGCTGTCTGACAGGTAAGAAGGTATTCGTTGTAAGGGAAATAATTCTAATTACTTACATGGCTTTAGTTTGCTTTTCACCACCAAGAGAAGCATAGATGCATTCTTGCCTGAGTTAATTTTGCCAACAAAAACGGCACCAGATTATCTTTGAAAGTTAAATAATGTGAATTAAAAAAATGATTTTTAGAGTGCCTTTATTGTGAAATTCTCACCTAAAACCAACATTTAAAATATGAGTTTGTTTGGTAGCTGAGGTCATTTTTTGGTTTGTCTTGGTTGTTATTTATTCCACCTTTTGTGCCAAGGAAACAAAGAAATCTTCATCATAAATGAATACATTTTAAAGTCTTTCATCATCACATCATATCTTTGAACTCATTCAATCATACAAATTTATGACAGTGGATGAAAGATACCACAGGACCAAAAAATAAACATTGGCCACCGACATCAATGAATGTCATCTTTGCCAATATATCGATGGGTACTGAGAGGGCACACATTGACTAATACCAGTGTTCAATCCGTCCTTAGGTTTAACGTAAAGTCTTACTAAATCTATCCATTGGAAATTGTAAATCTCTTTTAGATTCTGCTTAAAATCTTTAAGTTCTTCCTGCTACCTTGAAAATATGAGTTCACTGAACTTAAGACAAACGTAAATTCAAATTTGCTTTGAGATTAAAAAAAAAAAAAACCCATCAGAGTTAAATTAATGAGTCAGAGCCTGATTTAACTACAAACTACAGTTGTGGTCTGTGGTTTCCATCCACTCATCATGGGCATGAATGTCATGGTAATTTTGGGCTTTTAATGATTTCTTTGAACTGTTCTTTTTCCAGGGTGGAATGACTGTACAGCATACATGTTTAATGACTTTAAAAAACAAGAATTGGGTGCACAAGTTTGAGATTATTTTAGATTTTCTCTAATCCACACAGGGTCAAAATTATACATACCTCAATGAGCAAATATCTCCAGAAATTAGGTTCCTAATACAGTGTACAAAATATCCATCCACAGAGCTAATTTCCATTTACTTTCAGTCTGACTGAAAACAGTCGTTTAAAGAGTCCTTGATGCTAAAATCTTTAAAAAAAAATAAAAAAAAATTTCGGGGAGTTTATAGTTTGTTTTTTTTGTTTTTTTGTTTCTACATATCTGTACAATGGAAGTGGAGAGTGCAAAATTCGTATACCTACAGAGACACAATAGACCCAATAATAGGAGGTGGTATTAAATTATTGGCCACTCTAGTTCAGTGAATAAACAGCATGCTCAGATATGGTAGGTATCAGCATAGATTTGTAGCTAAACACTATATAAACTTCAGTGTGCTGATCTTAACTTTTCCACCTTCTACAGGCAGCGGGACAGGGGGTGCTCCGAAAACTCCAGCAGCCAATCAAGTAACAGCATCTCCAGCGTGAAGGCTGCACCTGGAATGACCTCGAACACCGTCTACAAGGTCACCCAAAGTCAAGATAAGATGGAGGCTACCAGCAGCTCCCACCTGAGCCCCGAGAGGAGAGGGGGAGTCAGCGACCGATCAGGAGTACAGACCCCGACACCGGGAGGGCGAGGCTCTGCTAACGGGGGAATCAATCATAGCCCAATTCCTGAGCGCCCTCCACCGGCCTACGGTCAGACAATGGGTAATGAGTGGAACAAGCCCAACTCAGCGGATGTCCTGCGGGCGAATATCAGTGGTGCTTCTGCCAAGTTCCAGGGGTTGGGGTTGTACGACCACAAATCAAATATGTTCCCCTCCTCAAACCTGAACCCCAAGACCCAGATCCCCTCCCCAGTCAACGACACCAAACTGCCCCCTAAGCAGAGACTTCCCAACAACCAGTTCTTAAATAAATTCACAGATTACTTCCTGCCCTCCAGCTCTAAAGACAGGGACAACTACAACTTCCGCAGGACACCGTCTCCTCACAGCTCACCCTGGGGAGGACCAGATCTTTCTCCAACTGAGCCAGAGAGTCAGCAGAGTCCGCCGCCGCCGCTCTCTCCGGTCGCTGGAATAAGCCGGCAGGACCAGAAGCGAATGACACTGGGCCACAGCAAGCTGGACCTGGTGAACCAATACAACAAAATGAAGTCCAAGCAGGTGTACAGCCGCTTTGAGCTCAAGGGCACAAATTAGACTGGGAGGCTGACGATCAGAGGGACTCATCTGATTTTGGGACATTCCTCTGGTATCTCTTAATACAAAGAAAAGACTCCAAGGACTTGGAGGTTGCTCAAATTAGGTCTTCAGACCTCAATTCCAAGCCCTCAGTCCTACAGGAAACTGAGCCATTGGAGGAGCCATGTTGGCTGTAGTTTCCCTCAGATTCTTGAAACCATTTTGCCTCTTTTATCAACCGAGAGGCTTTTACACGTATCGTAGGGTTGTGGCTTTTTTTTTTTTTTTTTTTTTTTTTTTTTTTTTTTTTTTTTGAGTTTACCAAATACAAATTATGCTTTTTTCTAAACTTTTACATCAATATTCATCAATACAGATCACCTACATCCACTACCTGAATAAACATTTTTTCACAAGTAAAACGAGGTTTTAAAGGATGAACCGGTGACTGAACGCTGAAAAACGAAAACCACTGAAAATGTGAATTTTTGGCTTCAACACTCCAGGGACCTTCATGAGGGTTTTTCTATACATTTTTATACTCAGAAACAATCTTGAAATAAAATTTCAGCTCTCCTTTTGTGTAAAGTTATGATAGTGCAGTTGGTCATTTTATCAATGGGATACAATAATATTTGTAATAACTGAAGAAGCTGAAGAATTGTTCCTTCAAATAACATTCACATAATGCTATTGGGTGTAAATTATTTGGGTTTTTTCAGATTTTTCACACATTTGATGAACATTTCCACTACATTTGGATGGAAATGTAGTGCAGATGTGTGCTACTGATTCGATGCCATCTTAGGGTCCAGTACTGAGCTCTGCATCAGTGGTCTAAGCATGGTGATGGCAACAGGGAGCTTACAAAACCGCAGACTTGATACTAAAGGAGCGTCCTCACAGGAAGCAACTAGCAGAGACATGGCAACCAGAGACCATATAAAGTCAATGACATTCTTTAACTTTAAGTGCTGACAGGCGAAATAACCGCTGGCGATGCGAAGTGGGCGGGTCCAGAGTTAAACTTTTCTCAACTATGAGGCAAGCGATTGACTACCGGTGAGAGTGAGGGATCCTGTTGACTGACATATGACAGTGTGATAAATACGTTAGAGAGTTAGCGAGGCAACCGGAGCCTGGAATGTCCACAAGCGACTGGCCGTCAGCCGCAAACTGATGAGCGACAAATCGCTTCCTGTGTGGACGTCCCTTAATACCACGGACATTCCACATTCGTCAATACTGAATTTAAACTAACTAAATTTAAACACAAATGCACGCTGTTATGTTTTGACAGACTGACCGGTAATGATGAAAGCTGCTAACGTTACGCACTATGATAGCTAAAGTTGGCTAAAGTCTGTTTGAGTAGTTTGGCTCAAACCAAGCTTTTAAAGTGCAAACACGCTCACTAAATATGAACACGAGACCCCTGCTAAATATTATCTTATTGGTTAATATGATCACTTTGTTGTGTTTAATCAAAATATTCCATGTACATTATTACATGATGATGAAAAGCTTAAACATTTCTTATTGGTAAAGTTTGAATCTGAGAATATTTCATATTTCATCATTTTTTTCTCATTAAGTGAATGAAAAGATCAGTCGTCTACCAAAAAAAGTTGCTGATTGTTATTCTGACGATCGACTAATCGACTGATTGTTTCAGCTCTGTGTGTACGCGAATCACAGCAAGAATGAAGCACTTGCTTCAGTACTGGTCACGAAGTAAAAACACATTTTAATGTCAAACATCTGAAAGACATATCAATATTTTTTTAAATATTCGGAATAAGTTTGTATGTAAAAATGACATTCAAATGCCTCAAAATATTCAGGTTACACTGTTATGTGACAATAGAAAGCTTCAAGAGTTTTTACTGGAGAAGCCTGAATCTGAGAATATTGGTGTTTTGTTATTATGAAGTGAATCAATCAATCAGCTGCCAAAATAGTTGCTGACTGTGACTTTGACATTGAATTTTTTTGAGCTCTACAGTTTATTCAAACGAGTCACAAACAATAAATTCTAATAATTTGACTGAAAGCGTAAACCTGTTCATCTTTCTCTGGCCTAACAGCATGTGCCTTGATCATCCTGCCTTAAGGTTTACAGTCACGTTTTAGACTAACTGTAGTGTCGGTCGCAGTTTTACTTTTTGTTCACCACAGAGAACAAACTGTTGTAAATAGTAAAAGCAATGCTACGACATTTCCTGGTGCTCATTACAGATCTGGGAAATTTGGTGTGAAACTATAAACTGCAGGGCTGCGGGGCATTTCGTTTACAGCAGATAAGGATGCCGTTTGTCGTATCTGTGTCAAGAATCTACATTTACATTCCTCAGACTTGTACTTTCTTCTTAAGGGAGGGTTGTTTCTCCCACTGCACAGTTTTACAATAAACAGAAACTTGTAGATTTGTATATTGAGTATTAATTAGAACAGATCAGTTCCAGTTAACACTGCGTGTACATGTTATTTTTATTGATGATATCCTTCATCACTCTGCTTTGCCATGGAGCAGCAGACAAGGAAATAAGACTTTCTGTTATCACCTAAGCAATAAGAATTGATAATGATCAATACTTTTGATGTGTGTGTGTGTGTGTGTCAGGTTTTTGTTTGCTGCTCATTCATTGGGCATTTTTCTGTTTTAATTTGTGTCTTCACAACCAGTCAGAGCTGGGCAGTTTGCAGACTTTGATTTATCTGTATATGTTTGGCTGTGTAATGTAACATTATAATGTACATAGTACATGGATGGACTGTCAGCAGTTTGGGTTATTGTTAAGAAAAAAACTCTTCAACTGATTTATTTTTACAGTTTATTTACAGGAGAATGTGAACTTAAAATATTTTTTGTGTGTTTAAGTTGTCTTTAATTTGTAAGCTGAACAAAATTTAATAAAAACATGAAGGTAAAGTTTGGTTTTGTTCATTTTCTCCATAAAACTGAGTAAAATTATTTGTTTATGACCTGTATTTTCATTTAAGGGTGCCTGTGAGCAAAGTCCTGTGGCAACATCAGTGTATTTCAAAATAAACTACAACACAAAATGTGCCAACACACAAGACTTTAGATTTTAACAGATTAAGGAGTATGGACAGCTAGCTACTACTGTTATAAACTATCATTATGTTAGCTAACATTAGCCTTTGTGAATGCTGTGTTTAATGTATGAACATTATCACTAAAAATGAACATGTGGCCCCCACTGCATAATATTTTTATGTCTTCACTTTTGCCTAATTGATTTTAGTAACATGAACTGTCAAAAATCTTCACAGAACAGAAGATAGGGTCTTTACCCTAATATATAAACCGCCTTGAGGCCACTGTTGTTGTGATTTGGCGCTATATAAATAAAATTGAATTGAATTGAATTGAATTGAATAATTAGTTCAAATGTCTAGTTTTTTAAACAGTATGTAAAGTGACAGTCAGGAATTTGGATTGCTGCTATGGTCACTCATAGTTTGCATGGAAGACGCCGACTTGTCTGCAAGCACTTGACATTTACTCTCCGAACTGCAGTCAAACTTGAAAAATTGCGACGCAAACTGGAAACAGAGAACGTTCACCTTTCAAAGTAAAAGTTGTGCCTCATCGATGTATCCAACACATTTCAAAAGCCACAAGCTTTCACTACTACTTGGCAAGTAGTTGGCAAGTGTTTGCCAACAAGTTGGTGTCTTCCAGCCAAGTACTCATGACCGCAGCAATCTGCTAATAACCAAAGCAATCGCAAGGAGGTTTTTGGTGCAGCATCACACACAGTAACTCTTTGCAACTAATTTCACTCTAGCAACCACTCATCAACCAACTGGAGAATGCACACTTTTCCCTAGCGACCAGTGGTTACCACGGGATCACTGACCACTCTCTAGGCCAAAGTGGGGCCTAAGCTGCTTCAGGTGCATGCAGCTGCTGCTGTTCCTGCCTCTGTAAGCTGCTTTGCAGCCCTGCTTCCACCCAAGCTCCTCCATTTCATCGTCGGTGTCGTGTCTGTCTTGTCACTGATCCATGCTCTGTTTTCTTAGACGTGTCCTGCTGCTCTGTTTGCTGTAGATGGCCATAGGTGGTAAACAAAAGCATGGACAGCTCTGAACAAAGATGTATTTCATGGTGTGTAATAACACTGTATCCAAAGGAGTTCACCAGGGCTCCATATTAGAACCACACATTTTAAATACGAGTGAGTGACACCAAGAGCATGCTGCGGTTTGTTGCAGGTCAGTGGAGTGAAGATGTTTGCAGCCATGTTTGGACCTGAATGTCAGGATTAGGATCAGCCCTCCCTACTGGGTCTCAGGGCTGTACGTTTTCCTGTCAGGAAGTCCAGAAAAGGGTCTGGGTCACAGGACACGGCATGAACAATGCAAGTTAATAAAAACTTGTAACTGACAGAGATATGTGAACAATGGAGCATCCAAGAAAGCTGTCCCAAAAGTCCCAAAACTGGAACAGAAATCCATAATTCACTACACAAACACTGAGACTAAAATATCTCTTTGCGTGCAGGAAATGAGCGCAGAAACAAAAATAATAAAAGCTGGCAGACTAACATAAGTACAGCTTAAGCTGAAGTTTTGGAGCATTGTTATATTCCACCATAAACATGATGAAAGTTTTTCAGTCTGGCCTAAGAAAGTTTCTTGTGTTCCTTTTTGTTTTCTAGAGAACATTAAGAGCTGTTCAAGAAAACAAAGGAGCTAAAGGTGGAACATAGCAGCATGTTATTTACCATGTAGCTCGCACCCCATTGTTTTTGTTTGGTTATTATAGTTACAGGTTTATTGGTGGTCTCCATGTAGTTTACTAGGTTTACTGAATTCCTGCTCACAGCCCAGATGTGTTTTGTTGTGTTGTGTTGTGTTGTGTTGTGTTGTGTTGTGTTGTGTTGTGTTGTGTTGTGTTGTGTTTTGTTTTGTTTTGTTTTGTTTTGTTTTGTTTTGTTTTGTTGTGTTTTGTTTTGTTGTGTTGTGTTGTGTTGTGTTTTGTTGTGTTGTGTTTTGTTTTGTTTTGTTGTGTTTTGTTTTGTTGTGTTGTGTTGTGTTGTGTTGTGTTGTTTTGTTGTGTTTTGTTGTGTTTTGTTTTGTTTTGTTTTGTTTTGTTTTGTTTTGTTTTGTTGTGTTTTGTTTTGTTTTGTTTTGTTGTGTTGTGTTGTGTTGTGTTGTGTTTTGTTTTGTGGG
>VUQI01039053.1:0-11789 GCA_015106735.1 Paratilapia polleni | reverse complement strand
CAAAGAGAGGGAAGGTGATCTGGACTGAAGGGGTGGAGTTGCCAGAAGGCAAAATAGGAGACATACAGGACAGCTACAAGTACCTGGGTATCCCACAGGCCGACAGGAACCACAATAAAGATGCATGATGATCACCCACAGCTAAATACCTCCAGAAGGTACAACAGGTGCTGAGAAGCCAGCTCAGCAGTAGGAATATTTAAAATCCTTCTCCTCACTTACAAAGTCTTGAAAAATCAGGCCCCATCATATCTTAAAGACCTCATAGTACCATATTATCCCAACAGAGCACTTCGCTCTCAGACTGCAGGCTTACTTGTGGTTCCTTGCATTTAATCATTAGCTATTATTAACTCTGTCTCTCTCCCATAGTGTGTCTTTTGTCCTGTCTCCCTCTGCTCCCTTCTGTTTCCCCGCACCCCCAACCGGTTGCAGCAGATGACTGCCCCTCCCTGAGCCTGGTTCTGCCGGAGGTTTCTTCCTGTTAAAAGGGAGTTTTTCCTTCCCACTGTTGCCAAGTGCTTGCTCATAGGGGGTCGTCTGACTGTTGGGGTTTTCTGTCTAATATTATAGGGTCTTTACCCTAAAACATAAAGCGCCTTGAGGCAACTATTGTTGTGAATTGGCGCTATATAAATAAAATGGAATTGAAATTGAATTGAAAAGCAGGAATTTAGCAGAGCCGAATACTTGACAAAACAGTAAAGCAGAATAATTAAAAACAGTGAATGACTTAAGCGTGATTTAGACTTTTGCAGTGACTCTTACAACGTAACCTATGTAAGTGGCCGACGTCATTGCCGGCATTTATGCTTGTGTGTGGTGCATTATGTGTTAATTACCTTGCGGTCATGCATGTTTTGCATGCAGTGCTGCTGGGGTAGAAACAAATAAAATGCTGGGACTTTTTTTTCCCTCCTCGGTCCCTGCTCTTTGTTGTAGTCAGTTTATTTCGGAGGAAAATATATTTGTCCCTCTAGTTTTTCCACTTCTTTGTACATTCCCTCACGTCCGTTCCGATAGTTTCAGCAATCTCCCTTTAGGAATTTGCTGACATTTGTGAGTCCTTATACTGATGCTGTGATTATTATTCTTTATACTGAGGAGATGATTGTTATTCTCTCACTGATAAATTTAAAAACTGCGGCGAAAAAGTAGCCTGAAATGCACAGGAGGAATCAACAGTACTGAACAGACCAATCACAATAGTTGCGAGTTGCATCGACACGACGTGTAGTTACATTTCTAGAGAGGTGTGCATCAGGTTACACAGTAGGTTACATCGTAGATTTTCCGCAGAAGCATAAATCGCCTATTAATGAGCAGAGTGTCAGAGTAGTGTAATTCATTTAACCTTGAAACTGAAAAAGTGGTTCCAACAATTTTCAGCCAGTAGAAGAACACCTTGTCACTAGAGAACTTCTAATATAATCGAGAGCTCCCCCTGTCTGGACTTGTAGCTTCATAGTAGGAGCTCACGAGTTAGTCCAGAATGAATGGGACCCTATGAAGCTGCGGCCCATGATTTTTGTATTTTTATGGGTTTCAATTGCAGTAAAATACATTTCTGTAAGTATTAGGGTCATCAAAGCACCACTAGCACCTTTACGATATCCACCTTTTTGATTTCACACATGAAACACGCAGAAGCAAAGAATTTCAAGCAGCTTTCTGATAGCAGTCATCTTCAACCACCACAACCAGCTGCTTCTTATACATACAGTACATGGTTTCTGTTGTGGGTTAACCACACTCCTAACATCTATTTAGCATTTGGAAATAGGCACCATCAAGGTAGTGTGTCCTACTCCACCAGTAAGTACACTGTGTAAATCTACATGAACGTGTACTAACAGAAGAGACTGAACTGAGACACACTGTCAGAGTTGCAAACATTGCTGTAAACTCTTGTCTCACTTCATCACTTTTTTCTCTGCCTGCTACAGAATACACAGGGTCGCGGTATTACCTTGTGTGTATTTCCCTGCTCCGCTTGTGCTTTGAAGATACATCAGTAGAGTTAAGCTGAGAGCTGTGCGTTGCCAGCAGCCTCGACAGGCGCTGTGTTTGATCTTCTGACGAAGCTCCACTTGGTGAAGTCATCTCCTCTTGCTGCCGCCCCTGCACCTAAGCACTGCACTAAATAATGATCATTATGACCGTCGTAAAGTGCTGCATGTTGAGTTCTCTCTCATCCTTCTCTATTATCTCTCCCTTCCCTTCATCTCTCTGTTCTGCCTACTGCCAGAGCTGAATTCTATTCACCTCAGAGTATGAGATTCGTTGTAGATTACTCATGTTGATGGTTTCATCTTCTGATTTACTTGCTGTGCATCTCATTCCACTCACATCTGTCTTGTTCCAGTATTTGGTGATTTCCTTTTGTTTTAATCTTCATTTTTGCCAATTCCCCACTGCACACTTTGGACTAAGTAAGTCTCCCTCTTGTCATTTTAACTTGATCCCCTGGACACTCTTTCTCCATTCCTTTTACCTTCATCTGTTTCTCTCTCCCCCGCCTTTTGACAGCTGCCTTGTTTCCTCTGTCTCTCTCCTCTCCCTCTTGCTCTAACTTCTCAGTCTGTACCTTCATCAGTCTTTCTGGCTCATCTGTTTCTGTCTGAGCTTCTGAATGTGCACTCTGGATAACCCGTAGAGCAGCCTCCCCTCTGTTTCCTGTGCCGAGATGCACCCTATTTATTTCATTGATTTTCAGGAGGGAAAGAATGCGCAGACCAACGACTGACTGTCTGCAGTGGGTTTAGCCAAGTGTAGCCGCTGGGTTACTCAGGGAGGGAGAGAGAGGGAGACACTATAAGCTAGGTCTTCAGAGCTGTTGTATGAGCATTTGTAAGTGTTTTTGGTCATATCTGTTTAATATGAGAGAAAATGAATAAAGAGCAGGAGGGCTGGATTTGTACATCTGACCCAGAATCTTCTCTTTTGTACTGTGTTTTTTGTCATGATTTGTTTGATTAGATGGAGGATTTGGAGGAGTATTTTATGTTTTTCATTTTTGCCTCGACTCCTTTGCTCTGTGCGCTCATCTTTCATTCAGGATCAAGAGTTCACAGAACCGCTTAAACGAGTGTTCAGTCCTTGGGGTGAGTTGTTTCAGGTACTGATGAGTACATCAATGAATCTCAAGGCTTGTCAGACACAGATCAGATTTTTGCAACTCTGGGTAACAGATATTTTATCTGTGATCACAGCAGTTGTAAGGCAAACAATAGAAGAACAGCATTCATGCTGTAAAGTAATCTACAGTGTAAGTACGACTGCATTTATGTGACTGGCCAATGAGACACCTTGCTAGAAGATGTACTTTACTTTGGTTGGTGCCTTCTTCCTTTTAGGATTTCCTGCTTCTGTTTAGGTTTAAGCCACAGACCATATAGGAAAAATGGTTGTACCCACCGTTTATGTCACCCATTGGTTTCTGGACTCTGCATTTTGAAGCCTCAATTTGTTGGAGCCAGATAAGGTAGCTTGCTAAGCTATCACATAAGGCTTGTTAGCTTGGTTAGCAAGTGCATACTTTATTCTCTACGGGTGCAAACCAGACACATATATCTGCTAATGAGTGCTACGTAACACACTAATAAGGGCTTCACTCACCCAAACTGCAGGTTCTTTACTCAGCTGTGCTGCAGTACCTGAGGCCAGCCAGTAAAAGAAGCACACAAGCTTACACAATGATAATGATCCACTCAGTGACGTGGTGGCTGAGGTAAAGAGCAATAAAAGTTAAACTTTTATTGCCCTTCAGTCATCCTTATCTGTCCTTCTTCTTCTACTTCTACTTCAAAGACACCTTGGACAGAAGCTACATAAACACATGCACCATCAAAGAAATGTAACCCATTCATACATATACAGTACATATAAGATATTTGTACATCTTCTTCATACCACATGCAAAAAGATAACTACCGCCACCACCTCCCCCTCTTCCTCTCAGCTGACACAGAAACAAAGGCTTATTGCTACATTCTTTTCATACATCAGCTAAACATACAGATAACTGTCTTTACAGCAGCCTGGAGAAGTGGCTCAAAGAGGAAATAAATAGCTCTGGTCAGATGGGCCAGAGCAAGAGATGGAGCACTCAATGCAGCAGCCCCATTGTGTCAAATTGTGTCTTACAGTCATTAAGACTTCAGCTGCAACATGAATACACAGCAAACAATAAATCACTGGTGTCACGTTTCTAACTTTATTGATAAAGTCAAATTTAACTCGACACTGTCACCTCTTTCTAATTGGATTTAATTCAAATGCATATTGTGGCTCAAAGGTCATTCAGATTTTAGGAAATATTAAGTGACACAAAGGTTATTACTGTTATAAACTAAAGCCAAACTGAAATCTAAAACTATATGTATATAACATTTTATTGAACTGACTGAAATAATATAGTGCACTTATAGATCTAACTGAAACAGTTATTTTTGTCAGATTGTTCAACACAAAAAGCATGACTGGCATTGGTTCATATGTTTGACTGAAGTGTCCACATGACTGTGAATCAGATGCTTATATTTAATACCTTCTTCTGAACTTCTTACATCTGCCCTGACAAATACCATCCATCCATTTTCTACCACTTATCTGGGTATGGGTTGTCGGGGGCAGCCATCCAGGAGGTATCCTAGTCAGTTGTCTGAACCACCTCAACTGGCTCCTTTCGATGCAGAGGAGTTTTACTCTTTACTTTGAAACCCCTGTGAGTGTCCTTCCAGAACTGTAACCTTATCGTGATGCAGGAGTTTATATGCCCAAGTGATTTCGCGAGGGTCTACCAAGGTAAATTTGTCTTGGGTATTTGGCCAGACTAAGTGGGATTCAAGGGACCCCTATAAAGAAAAAAAATCACAGAGCCAAGTCACTTTGCCTGGAAGAGGGTTGCCAAGCCACCTCCCTGGAGCCAGACCTAGGGGAGGGGCTTGTGGGCCAGCACCTGCTGACCTAGCCTTAGACCATGGGGCCTGGCTAGATACAGCTTTAAAGAATAACATGACTCTCCTGCCTGTGGGCCTACCATCCGCCTAAGGGGCTGCAAAGATCTGGTGCCTTGTGCAGTCAGAGGTGGAATCCAATCACTGGTTTGTGGGAAACATTCCTGTGATGCACATGTAGACAGGGCTGTTATCACAGTCAGCTGCAGCAGAGTGTCTACTCCTCTCCTCTGGAGCTATGCACTTGTAGGCTGGTTCGTAGTAGCCAGAAAAGAGGAGAAGGAGGTTAATATTAAGACATTTTTTCCCTCAATAATTCTGAAAAGGTTCAGTTCAGTTCAATTTTATTTATATAGCGCCAAATCACAACAGTCACCTCAAGATGCTTTATATTGTGGGGTAAAGACCCTGCAATATTAGACAGAAAACCCCAACAATCAGACGACCCCCTATGAGCAAGCACTTGGCAATGGTGGGAAGGAAAATCTCTCTTTTAACAGGAAGAAACCTCCAGCAGAACCAGGCTCAGGGAGGGAAAGTTTTGAGCCTAATCTTAAAAGTAAAGGTTATGGGACACTGTTTTTTTTTTTTGTTGTTGGTTTGTTTGTTTTTTTGATACTTTGCTAACCAATCTTTAGATAGTGTTTCTAAAGTTTCTTGTTATGTTGTTTTTGGCCTCAGTAACATAGTACACAATTTTTAATCAATATTCCAAAACACTGAAGTGCACAAATCTTTGAACATGAGCAGAAATTTTGTTGAAACAGATCTGAGCTAATAATGTCCAAGACTTTGTACATTACAATAAATTTATCATTGAAGTGAACAAGTGCACATTTAAGCGAGTTACTTCCCGAAACAAAAGACACTAAAGCAGCCTGATAGCAAACAGAACTGTTAATTTCTTGTACTTTGACTCTCACATCTGGAACCAGGGAGACACAAAAGAGGACAGAAGAAGAAATCATGTCTATGCGTGTGTGTGTTGACTCAGCAGGGACAATATTACCAATGAGAAAAGTTGAGAATAATTATTTGAAAGCAAGTTTGTGTTGAATTGTTACCAAGTGCCTGATTTTGTGCTGTCCTTTATACAAAAACATTTTCCATCATAAATTGATGCAGAAAAGGTACAGATTGGTGCATAAAGAATTAGCAAAATGCAAGAAGTGTGGGTGAGGACCACCAAGACCCTCTGCCCGATGTGTCCCCTGCAATTCTCCAACCAAACCTGTGCCCATGATCACTGTTAGTCAGGCATATTTTTGTGTTGCTATCAAAAGGAGTGAGTAAGTTCCAGGATTCCTGACAGGATTCCAACTATTTCCTACTTTTTGATTTTCACTTATCACTGCTTGCATGCTATCCAACAGTTTGGTGTTTTCTCTCAAGTGCAACCAGACAACAAACAGTATTTTAGTGAACAAGCAAATTAATTCAGCTTGAGTGTTTTACTATACCAAGAGGCTTCAAGGGCGTTTACACTGTATGAACTTACTCCAAGGAAGAGTAACACTTTGAGGAAGGTGTTCCACTGAAGGAACCATGGTCCTTTATATTGTAGGGTCTCTACTCCACAATACAAAGCACCTTGAGGTAACTGTTGTTGAGGATTGGCAATATATAAATAAAACGGAATTGAATTCAATTCAATTCAATTCAACTGAATTATTAATTAAATAATAATTATGACACTTGGTTTGTATAATTTAAACCCAGTAAACATAAATATATAAGATTCAGTATGTGAAGACTGATTATTAACCTAATCTATATATAATATTAACCTTTACCCCACATAGTATTAATGATGATGTGGGGTAAAGGATGACCACAGGGCAGGATGGAGACGACTCCGTGTAATCAGGGTGGTCAGGTATCAAAAACAAGCAGCCTGTCCATCCTTGCACGTTTGTGTGTGTGTGTGTGTGTGTGTGTGCGTGTGTTAGTGGGTGTTCATGCTGGGATTCCTCATGCCTGCCTGGCTCATTGTCTTGAGCCCTGTAAGACAAAGGGTTAAGTAAATGTTTGGGGAAGATAAGGCCACTCACCCTGACAGCCAGCAGACCCCACTGCCCAGAGAGATCCAGACCCCAAAACATCCCACAAACACACACATACACATGCAGACTCACTCACTGTATGCGCTTTCACACAAAGAAACACATTTGCTGTTACAATCACCCATCTTTCCTTTTCTGTCTTTAACATGCACACATTTATATTGGTCTCCTGGAATTACCATTTTCCTTTCACCCACTAAATCACCTAGTGAGTGTTTGACGCTTGACGTGCAGCACTATATGAGCCAGCAGCTCCAGGTTTGAACTTGGTGAAAGTGCCGCACGTCTGGCAAACACAACACGCTAATTCCTGCTTTACTTGTCACACTGTGAGGGTTTTAGTGTTTGCAGACAGAGCTCAGCCTCACGTCACAGTCTCTGACAAGGTCTGCAAGGCGGCTGTGGGCTTACAGGGAAATGAGGATCATCAATTCTTGAACTTTGATGTCTTCAGCCAGTTAGTTTTTGTGAGAAAGTATCTACCTATTGAGCTCTGACGTTTTCTGAAGAAAACAGAGCTGAAAAGCAGTTCAACCTTCTGTAATTTTATCTGTTTTAACACAAAAACATTGGAATCGTTTTCAGGTTAGTTTGGTATGGAGGATGACTTACTGCCCTGTAGTTGCTGACTCAGCATCTTAAAATATTCATTTACACTGCTGAGCACCATATTTCAATATAATTTAATCTTCAGCTTTATAACTCAGCTGCTCATCCTTTCTACTGGTAAGTCACTGCAATGTTCATGTTTATCTCTGTGAAACATGGTGTTTTTAGTCCTGCAGTGTTTTGCTACTGCAGCAAAATGGCTCCTCCCAAGGAGAAGTAGCACTCAATTTTTCAGGGACATGCTCCACCCTCTGGCTTGCATCTTTGTGGAGAAGCATTTGTGGCTGAAGACCTTCGGACAGTACTGTATGCTACTCTATTGCCTGTTGCCCATCAACCAATCACAGGGAGAGAGAGGAGATTTAAATCAACCAGTAAGATGATAATATTCAAATGAATCAGCTCATCAGCTGTCAGTTGCTTACATCCGTGTCAGTGAAGCAACAGTTTTAGTGAGTTCCAGATTAAGTCAGAAGTCAGAATTTCCGAGTTCCCAGTCAGAATTTTCAACTGGAATGCTCCCTCAACTCAGATTTCCAAGTTGGAAAGTCGGGGCAGCCCCACCAACCCTGAGTTAACAATCCAAGATGGCGGCAGTGAACGTAATCAGTAGTAAAACTGTAAAACTTTTACTCTGTGCCGCCACTGTTGTATACTTGTGACTCTCTAAATAAGCCATATGCAGAATATTGCCAAGGCTCTATCCATGAACATGCTGCAGTGGTGTTTTTAAGCACAAAAAAACAAGCATTGTGCTGTATTGTTAGTGGTGCATGAACGGCTCTGCCTTGCTTAGAACCAAAACGAATCATGTTTTTCCTTGCTTTTCCGACTTTACTACTGGAACACACTCGGGAGTGACGTCACTCCCAAGTTCTGACATCCAAGTTCCGAGGTGTCTGGAACACCGCTTTCAAGCTACAATGGTGATGTCAGTCTTTTTTTTTTTTCTCTTTAGTTTCTAGTGTTAAAAATGTGGTCACAGGAGCAAGATAGAAAAAGAGGTTGTTTCTGCTGTTCTCTAAAATTCCTTGATCAAATTACACTGGGTTTTTTGGCCAGTCCTCTCACTCAGTTACCTACAGATCAAAAAGTCTAAGTCTGGTGGCTATGAGAAAGACATCATTTGAAAGAAGACAAATTTTTTCTAAAATGATGCCTATAGAGTGACAATTGTAGGCTCAGCAGCAGATTAGAAATACATTTTTCAGAAGAATTTTTCTGCTTCTTCCACTCTGTCAGTTAATTAGTCCACTCCAGCCCTCCTATTCACTTGCATGGAGAGTGATTTGGGGATTTTTTTATTTTTATTTTTTTGCAACAAGTTATTAACAAATTAAAAAAAAAAACATAGACTGTATGATCAAAAAAAGTAAGAGCAGTCGTCTCACTGCCGAGCTGGTCAAATTGGTGCAAAAATGGCATCTGTATGACAAAAGTCAAAAGGTGTGGGAGGAGATACATGCTGAGGAAAAAAAAAGAAAAAAGAAAGAATTTAACGGAGCTTAATACTGAGATTCTTTGCTTTGCAACAATCATCTGACAAATAATATGACCTGTTTTGTTGTACAGACCATTCAAGAAGTTTGTGCTTCAGTTTTGGTGAGTGAAACTTTGATATTTTATTGTTCTGTTACATCATTAATTAGCAGTGTGTGTCTGTGCATTGCACAGTTTATGACTACATCTGGCTAATCACACTTGCTAGCATTAGCTGATAATTTAGCAGACCACCCTGTCATTCACAGAAGGTCATTTCTTTCACCAAAAATCCAACATGGTGGCATCCAGAACACAAATGTTGAAGGTAACGTTGTATTAACATCTTACATGACTACAACAATAATGTCTTTATGAAACAAACTTTAGTCCATGTATGCATTGCTTATTTATTATTGCTTTTTCTTTTGTCTTCATATATTTTAAAATGTAATATAAAATAGTAATTGTAAATATCACTGTTTACTTTTATGTGTGTAATTACACAGTGACTGAACAATATTGTTTTGTAACTCTTGTTACCCACATTGCCTTTTTTCAGGACACCTAGGGTTACCATTCAGTCAATTACATAAATGCTTACATACAGAATTCGGAATGATTTTTAACACACCAAAATTGTGCTAAATTATGCAAATACCTTAATATATTTGTAATTAAGTGTCACATGCTATTTGACATACTGTAAACCTGCAGGGCAGCATTTTTGTGTGCGTAAACTGGGTGGTTACTGGGGACTTGTAAACATAGCTCTGGCCACCCATCGGCATTTTTGTATTTTGAAACTGGACATTGGCTAATGACTTATGAGTAACAAGTCATTAGCAAATGAGCTTACCCTGGTTTATCCACCTTACTCTAAAATAACAAAATTTTCAAAATGATCACCACGTTGCATTCTGTGTGACCCACAGAGCAAGGTCCAGGGCCATTTTCCCATAGACTTCTATACAAGCAAAAGTCCTTCCACATTTGCTTTGCTTTTCCGACCCAAAACCTAAAGCCATATTTTACATACAGTCTGTGGACTCTAGGCAAAATACAGTAATTTAATAATGTGTGATCTTCAGGTTTCACTGTAACTGATCTATGCACAGTAGACAGATATTGCAAAGAAGTTAGACAGTTGGGGCACAGAGCTTGTTTTTACACCATGGTACCCATCAAACTCACTGAACTGGATTAATCAATTATTATGATTTCACTTGATACTTAAAGGCATGTTTTTATTGCCTTTATAACACTGTTTGTTCTTTTTCAGGCCACACTTTCTAATTTGTCTAAACCAATACTATGACATCACTGCCTACAAGTAAGAGCTCCGAGGCCTCAGAATGATGAACTGTCCATTTATTATCATCACACTTTGCTTGGCTTTTAGTGGCTGTCGCGCTGATGATACAGACCCGCTGCAACCACGGAGGGCATTTCGGTATACAGAGAGACGTTTCGTTTTTGTAACAAATTAGCCGCTTGAGTAAACAGTTCGTTTAAACCCTGCGGCAGAAATGTAGAGCCGTCAAACAGTTTACGAACCTCCATTCTTTCACGGTGCCCACAAGAGTGAGAGAACAGAAGCCGAGGGAGGAACTCCTCATGGAGAACACTGAAAAAGGAGCTGTTTATCAGTTTGACGAGTGCCTTGATGGAACCAAGTCAAACAGAAATGGCAAATAATTCTTAAATAATTCTTTGTTTAAACTTGCTTGAATTATCAGATAATTTATCCAGAGTTAAATAAGTAGTTGATCATCCAATACTATACAACGTTGACGTTAAATTTTTGTCCTGAGATTGCGTATTCTTTATCACCGGTATTATATCACCTGATGTGAGCTTTTGAGATGGCAAAGTAGATATATTCCAGTGAAACTGCTGTCAACAGTGGATTGGCTACACGGGTAAAGTAATGTGAATTTACCATGTCCTCTTCAAATTTGGTGAACTTTGGTGACCAGTAAATTTGTGCCTCTGACCAATACAAATACCAAGTTGCTTTGACACTGCTGAACTAAGAGAATCCAAAATTTAGAAAGCCTGTCCTATCTATTTTGCATTATGGACTGCTACATAACAGAGGAATCGTTTGCTGATGGTTCTGAGTAAGGCATTTGTTTTTGCAACTCTGGAAACTTGCTACAGTGTCACTTATTTTACAAAGCAAACAGGTAATTTGTATTTGGAGTCAGGTACTCACTCCAAGGACGGCAAGTTGTTGGTTTTCACAACCTGGAAACGTTCCCTGCTACCAAAGCAGTCATTAGTTTACTGGAACAACTGAGTGTAACTGTCCACATTTGTACTAATGTAAGCTGCTTGATATAACAGGGTAGGTCTCAGAATAGCATCCACTGAGGGCTTTGCTAATGTAACTCCACAGACACAGTAGAAGGTACTGCTTAAACAGAAGTGGCAAAGGTATAACACATAGTAGTTTTGACAGTGTCCGGATTTAACAATTGAGACCATAATGACCACTTGAAAAAAAATATACAGCTCTGGAAAAAATTAAGAGACCACTGCAAATTTTTCAGAAATCAGCATCTCTACATATATGACAGTCATTCCATTCCAGTGTCTCTTGAATTCCAACACAAGCACACCTGTTTCTACCTAATAAGGTACTGATGAGGTGATCACCTAAACCAAATCTTATTTA
>VUQI01039052.1:33193-47366 GCA_015106735.1 Paratilapia polleni | reverse complement strand
GAACTTGACCCAATAAAAAAAAAAAAAAAAAAAAAAACAGAAAACAGGAGGATATGGACCATATAGAAGAACTGGACCATATAGCAGGCCTATAGGCCTAAGGTAAATCAATAAAGAGCCAGCAAGTGTTATGACTTAATAATTTTATAGCTGTTCAGCTGATATCCGTCCACTTCTGTTCACCAATTAAGGTCGGCTAAATCAATCAGTGTTGCATGTCGACGTGTAAATGCTTCTTCATGCTGGAAGTGAGAAATAAACTCCTGATGTACGTGTTTCTGTCTCATCCGTGTTCTTTTTTTGTGTGCGTTTGGGCAACACTTGCCTTAATGCTCCCAGTTGTCCAATGGCTCCCCCCTTTGGCAATAAGCGATTGGACAACTGGAGTATGGAGCTAATCGCCCAAACCTAATTGCTAGATTTGCATGAACGATTAAATTATGCTCAACACCCACAATCCAGCACAGAAATTCAGGCCCTGAACATACAAAGAAAAAATGAACATAGATGTTTGCTGCATGAAGACGGTGGGATGTGGGAAGACACTAAGCACACAATAAAAAAAAATAAGGACGCTAATATTATGAAGCCTAGCAATAATACTGAAAATCAAACCAATCACAAAACGTTTAATCTCCAAGTATGGTGTACTTTTGCAGAGGCTACACACCTGGAACATGTCTGTGTTGCTGTCATGGGTGTATTCCACCACCACTGTCTGTGCCCGAGAGAGAGTATATGAAATGCTGTGCTGCTCCTTGTTGCTGATGGCCTTTAAAAAACACAAGAAAGAAGCTCTGTTACAATGTGTTTAAAGCATGAAAGACAGGTTTCTTGGGCAATAATGGGGGAATGTTAATAATGCTACAGGAAGATTATGCCAGAAAGAGTGTTTGGAAACTAGTAACAAGTAAACACTGTTCAGGTTATGTTCCACTTAGAGCTTCAGCCCTGCTGAACTTTCAGAAAGAACTAATTAAAAAGAAGTACACATATGGGATGGAGCATGCTTTCCATGTTCACTGTAGTTGCCTCACACACAGTCATGTTTACAGTAGAATACACCAGAGGTGGCACCTGGTTGCAAATGTGCCACTTTTGTTGAGCTCTCACCTTGGCAGCTTGAGGTGTGCAGGATGTGTGGACAGTGCTGGGCTTCACACCATTGGCCTTGTTTCTGCGACACAAAGCGAAGCGACTTTTCCGCCTCCCCTTCTCCCCGCTGGGCAGAGACCCGTTACATCTGAAACAAAGCAGAAGAAATGTCAGAAAAGCTCCTTATAGGTTAACAGGAAATCTGCAAAATTGCAGCTCGACACTACATCAGCACCATGGCAATGTTTGTTGTGTTATACTGTACAGAGTTTAATATAACACTGTCAGTGGGCAATGCTGCCTTATTTTCAGCTGCACTGCAGTTGCAAAAGGCATTTTGATTTTAGGATTCAATTACTGTTAGACTTTGCAACGCCTTAAATAAATATGCCAAAGAAGACAACAGGCAATCAGAAAATGGTCTCCTGACAGCTGTATATCAGGTCTGCATACAACAGAAAAACAAACTTCTCTGAACTTCCTGGAAGTTGCACAGTGAATGGCTGCCACTCAGAAACTTAGCAGAATTCTTTACGGTGTTTGACTTTCGACACATTTCAGTGTTTTGGAAGTCATACAAAAAAAGTCTTAAGTCGTGGTTATTAAACCCCAGGTTAAGACCAAGTCCTAAACTTTTTTGTTTTTATTACAAGTGATTGCATGCGATGTGCAAAATGAAAAGCCAAGTTTTTTTGGTTTTTTAAAATCAGAGCAACAATTACTTTATATATTTACATAAATAATACACCCTATTTATGATTTACACGGATTTCTAATAGACTTAATAACATTTAAAGTAGAATGATCATATGTGTCATGCTGTGTTTATTGTGGGGTCTTTACCTTAAAATATAAAGCGCCTTGAGGTGACTGTTGTTGTGAACTGATGCTATATAAATAAAATTGAATTGAATTGAACTGAACTGTGTTAAACTCCATGCCTAAAAGATGGACACTTTTGCGTGTCATAATTTTGCATGACGAATTCACCCACTACACATTAGGCCAGGGTGACTAATCGAATTTGATTTGCAATTATGATTTTGCATTCATTTTGTCCTGTGTTATAAATCCAGCACACCCATTTTGTTTTACAGCACCTGCTGACGATCCTCTCTGAAAACAGATGTTATGAGAGAGAAAGAACTTTTGCTCTAAAAGATTAAGACTTTTACTTCCTCTATACAGAAAAGGGTTCTGTAGGCCATCCGTCACTCTCACAGTGGCTTCTGTTTATGTCTCTGAAGACACGTCAGTCCCTGGGCCTCTTGTTGTAAAAATAATCATCAGATTAATATCTATACCAACAGTGCTGTCTTCTCCTCCTCCAGCTGACCAACAACTTCACACAGCCCTACTGCAGACAGGCAGGCACACAGCCCCTCCCCTCAGTAGCAGCTGAACACCTGAACAGTAGCTGATGTTCACAATACTAAACAACACTTTGAGGAATTTTGAGCTCCCATTTCAACAAAGCTGAAGTATTAAACAGTTATAAATGTTAGCCTAGCTGGCATACAAGTTAACATGAGCCATTTTACTACTAGCAATTACTCGATAGCCACATTAGCAGTTTGTGATCATCACCATCATTATCAGGTAGCAGGTAGCAGCTATGGCTAATAATAAAAATGTTAATGTTAATGATGTTTGCTAGGCAGACAACATCTGAAAATGGCAGAGTATTTTTCTTGGGTATAATTATTGAGTTTGAAATTGTAGTATCGTGACAACCCTAGGAGCTGTACCTACAGGTTCTCCTGTTTCTAGTCTGTGTTGGCTAAACACATCATGGCTGTATCTCTGTAGTGCAGGTAAATGGACAAACAGGGATATTTCCCAAACATTTCTTCCACAGTTTTCACTGCAAACAGGAAGCAGGAGGGAGCAAAGAGCGACAACCGTTTCAGTCCAGAATCTAAAGCAGGATGCTGTGGTTATGAGGTTTACAAGTTATTCAACTGAGCCATCAGGACACCATTAAATATAACTTTTTTATATATAACTTAATTGCACTACATTTTCCTTGCAAAACACCATGAGAGCATTGTTGATGTGCTGAATATTTGAAAAAACAATCCTGACAGCTGAATGTTCTGGGAGCTCTAATAAAAAGTCAGTTTAGCTGGAGGTTATCTTCAGAGCCAGGCTGCCGCTAGCCGCAGGTGAAGTAAACACAAGTTCAGTTAAGAGGCGAGCCATTCTTTCACTGGATAATGCAAACTTCCTGCATTTGAGATAAAGTAACACCCACCTTCTTTCTTAGACAAACACTCACCGCCCCAACTCCACTGTGGCTCCACTCCATGAACCATGCTAACGTCTTTTTTCCACAAACTACATGGCTGTTTCTAATTAAACCTTATGACTAGTGTAATTGCCAGTTGCAGGGCGACCCAGACTGTTTAATTCCACATGTGGTCACGATAATACAAAAGCAAACAAAAAGCCTGAAACCACAGCAGCCACCACGTTCCTGACGTCCCCCGACCTTTTTGAACCACAGGCTTGCTTGTGTCCACAGTGAATGGCCTTCAGTCAGGAAGTCAGCTCCATTTAATGGCTGTGGTTCAGTTTCCCAACACACTGAAATGGATTTAGGCTTTAGTCATGCAGCACCCAAACAAAAGAGCAGTGGACTGAATTTCACACTCTACATGTATATGCTGCAAGGCATGTTCAAATGAAGGGATTTATTTAAATGAACCCACGTTTGGACAATTTCTTATCTGAACTAGTGGAGCTTACTTCAAGCAACACAAACAAAGACTGTCAGGTCCTTTTAGACCAACAACAGGACAATGTCAAAACAATGTCCACCTTTCTACTACAGCTGAAAGATTCAGTACAAGCCAGGAAATTCAGTAGAATGGCTGGTCAAGACCACATTAAGACATCATTTAAGGACTGGTTATCAAACTCAAACATGGCTTTGGTACTATCAACAATACATCCACAATACCCAGCTGTTTGATCATGTCACTCAGGATTACAGTCTACATTTTAAATCCATTAAAGGTGATTTTAAAGACGGACATTTACCATTAAAAAAAAAAAAAAAAACGTTTACGTTTGTCAAACTGCTAAAAATCAGATGTAAATCTGCAACTTTTCAAATAACCAATTAACCTAACATGCATGTCTCTGAATTGTGGAAGGAAGCTAGAGTACCTGGAGAGAACATACACAGGTACAGGGAGAACAGACTCCACATGGCAAGGCCCCAGCTGGCTGGTGGATTCAAAACCCAGGACCTTTTTGCCGTGAGGCAACAGTGCTAACCGCTGCGCTGAGATGCCCTACTGAAGGACTGCGTGGAATGAGCAGCCTAAAAACATGTAAATATGCTCCTTATCTAATGAGCACTTTTATTTTATTTTATTTAAGAGACACTTGTATATTTATCTGTAAATTACAGGGTGAGCCATTTAGTGAAAACATTTTGTTTTTAGTGAATATTAAAGTTACTTATTAATTATGTATTTTCAACTTCATTTTACTGCACCTACTGTAAGGAGACTATTATATTATATATATTATAGTAATATCTGTAATAAGCATTTTGACAGACATAAAAAGCTGGATAGCTTTAGGATGAGTCTTTAACTGTGTTCCCTTTAAAGAAAATAATGCAGATGTTGATTCCTGCAGTGAGTGTTGTTCTTGAGCCTGTAGAAATTATCATACAGTTGCTACATATTGGATTGGAACAAATTACTGTTCTAAATATTTGTTTTATCAAGTTTCTGTTTGTCATGCCTTTTTTTGCCAGGAAATATACAAAACAATGCATCAGATGTCAGCATCTGAACAGAGAGCCAAACAGGCAGCCTGCAGGTAACCAGATGGCTGCTCAAATCTCCAGTCTTTGTTTTATTTGTAGCTGCCCACCCAAACATGGCAGGCTAGAACTGGCCCTGGATCCACCCTGTGTGTTTAAGTGTATAAGTCGCCCCCTATGGAAAGCATTTAAGAAGGGAATTCCCCCTATTTTGAAATATGAATTTCAAGCCCTGTAGGAAAAGGAAAAAAACAAATGAGAAAACTTCATGACTGAGATTGCTGTATTAACCAGCTCCACTGGTGCATTCATAAAAACAACATTTCAGAGTCATCTATAAAAACCTCTGCTTGGAAGAAATTCACGCAGTTTATTATGTAAGTTTGGTTACCTTGTGAGTTTAGCACAGAGAAAACCGAACTCATGAATACAGTACCTGCTTACAACTGAATCTCCCCGCTATAAAAACCTGAGAAAAGGTTTCCTTTTGTAAAGCCAAAGCACATTTCATTGTGTTTCACTGTGGTCAATTTCTTATCTGAAGCGAGTTTCATGTGCCTATGGTGAAATGATGTCAATTCTACTCCTGCCTGGAAGGTAGAAAATTGATCTAAAACTGATGGTTTCCTTTACAGTAAACAGTTAAAAACAAAAAAAATATATATATAAATAAATAAATAAATAAAAAGGAAAAGCACTAGTCTGCTCTGGTCATGTTCCACCTTGATGGCTTCTGACTGTAAGGTTGCATGTAAGCTCATGAATGAACCTCTTACCCCAGAACAATGAGCTCTCCATATTTGACTGGTCCTTTGGTGGACGTAGGGGAGGTGGAGATGTTTTCCTGACCCAGTGAAAACATCTGTGCAGCTTTCTGAAGGAAGAAGGATGAGCACCGTCAGGGCTTCTCCATGGGCAGAGGCACACAGCACATTACCTGCAAACACAATCAGTACAAGTTTTATAATATTACATATTAGAATCAGCACTTTCTCATGATTCTGGGTTTTAAAAATCATGAAAAACATCCACCACTAAATATTTAATTTAAAAACCTTTTTCGGGCATTCATACAAACACACACAAAGGCTTCAACACAACCCCATTCATTGCTACAATACACCCACTGTCTTTGTACTGAGAGCTGGGAGCAACAGCGGCAGACAATGTATGTATTCACTCAAATACACTGAGTGGGGTTGTTAGGTGTAAAGCAGGGGCCATTTGCGTCTGTGAAGGCTGACTCACTTAGAAGCACACTGGAATTGATGTTATATTCTTTTGTACTATGCAAAAAAACAAAACTAAACTAAACAAGCTGAGCCTTCATTCAGAACCTCAACTCTGATGTCAAAAGGCTGAAGAGGACACAACGTCATCGCAAATCTGCGTGTTATACAACTGCTATTATGACAAATTCGGCACTGATGTTGACTTGTTGCCACACAGACTTTGGGTTTGTTCAAGCCTTTTTGACTATTTTTCATAAGGGTCAATATTCCAGTTTATGGAGACAGTGTGGCAGACCACAATCCTAGAATCGGTTAGCCCTTTGTTGTTAGAGAATCTTAATATTCTGAAAAATACCATTTTAAGCACCCTTTAAACAGGTCCACAAGCCTTTAAAAATATTCTTTCCTATCAAGGGTTTTTAGCACTGCAAGGAGGAAGACCATCAATGGGTAGTGGCTAGAGTAACAGGCTAAGAAGGACCGACTCAACATAACCGATGAACTGGTAAAAAATTATGCTGTGCAAGTTGACTGGCCAGTTGCTGACCATGACAGTGTCTCCTGTAATCACATTTTTCAAGTTCAAGAATAGGGATGTGTACTGAAACCCAGTATTAAGAAAAATAGATTTATTATTATTGTTATTATTATTTATTACATGAAAGTTATTTCACATTCTCTCTCAAACATGGGTTAATGATTAAAAGTAGCTATTAGCAATCAGACTGTTATGGGTGTGCGCATACCTAAACTCAGTCCGAGATGGTTAAAACATCATCTAAACTGTTTAGAAATTCCCAATTTCAGTTTCAGATCACTCACTGATTTGGAGGCTGCAGTCAAACTAAAGTTACAGTACAGCATAGTGACATACATGTAAAGCCCTTTGGATCCCCACCTGTATCACGCTCTTGAAACACCAATAAAATCCATTAAAAAAATAAAATTAAAAAAAAAAAAAACACACACAGGATCCATATGCATTCAGTGCACTACCCAATGTTATTAATACTAATTGCTACTAATAAAATAACTGCACTGCAAGTCACTTATAATGACTATTATAAGTCACAATTATGACATATATAATCAGAAGCAGCAAACTGCATCAATTTGTTTTTAACAAAACTATTTTGACTTGTAATAACTATTATAAGTCATAATGGTTTATTTGTTCAAAACAATATTGATGCAGTTTGCTGCTTTGGATTATATATCTTTTGTATATGAAAAAAGCAATGTTAATTCTACTCTTAATTTGATTGTTTTTCTCCAAAAAATACCAATAAGAATACCATTAAAGTACAGTAGTACCCGTTATATTCTTAATGATACCCATCCCTAACCGAGAATCAAACTGCCTGAAGCAAACCCTCACTAAAAATGTTGTTTCTTTTTTTTTTTTCTTGCAGTCAGAATTTTCACTTTAAAATTTTCACCCCTGAATGCTGCCAGTAAACATGGATTATTCTCAGTTGTGGACAAGAACACGGGCAGTGGAAGATACCACAGAGGAGTAAACATTACTATCATACTTATGTCTGCTTGGTGTATAGTGCTGCTCTACAGAGACAGTCATGACGTTGGTCAGGCCACCATCCTCTGAGCTCCTCTGAGCTTTACGTTTATCCTTTTTAAAGGATCAAAATTTCCGATCCTCAAACTATAACACCTGCTGCTTTCAGCCTACCTCAAAATTTACAAAAATCTTTACAACAGTGGAAGTTGTATTGAGATCTGGTGACTGAAGCCCATGGCCTCACTTCATCTTCAAGTTCTACGGATGGGGACACTGTCTGAAAGAGAGCATTCCTGTCTGGATAGAAATGTTTCATCATAGGATAAAGGTGATCACTCGGAATAACTCTGACTTTCAGCAAGCCTTCATAGCATAAGTGAATGGTGAATCTCCTCGCTGTAGGGACATTAAAGGCATTACAGGCATTAAATGAACTGAACTAATCTGGTGCTTCTGACATGCAAGCACATCAAAATGTGTCTCTACTTCCAAATGAAGCACTTGCCAGCACAAGTTTGATGTGAAGCTGAAAGAATTAGCTGATAAATCATTATCAATGGATGAATTAAATTTTTAAAAAATGAGCAAGATTGACCGTCACCAGCTGGATACATTTACCCAACATACAGTTGTGGTCAGAAGTTTACATACACTCATCATGGGCATGATTATCATGGTAATTTTGGGCTTTCAGTTATGTATATTTGAGCCTGCAAGTATAATTTTGACCCAGTGTGGATCAGAGAAAATCCAAAATAAATTCAAACTTGTGCACCCAATTCTTGTTTTTTAAAGTCATTAAAGATGTGTGCTGTACAATCATTCCACCCTTGATAAAGAACAGTTCAAAGAAATCATTAAAATCTCAAAATTACCATGACATCCATGCCCATGATGAGTGTATGTAAAATTCTGACCACAACTGTAAATTCATTTCAGTACATCAAAGACAGTAATCAAATGGGAGTTTTATTTCAGCTTCAGTGGGTATGTGTTGATTTTAACTGACTTCTATAAATCTAACCCCGTTTTCAACTTCTGACTTAATTTTCAAAACATCCTGTTGCTAAAATGTACTGTGAATCAACTAAAAAGAACCCTTTTAGCATTTTTAAAATTCTATAACATTGTACTTCAGCACTACTGAAGAGTGCCACTGGGGGAAACCCAGCAAAGTGGTTGGAAATCTTAAGAGGTAATTTGGGTTCAGTGGGTGCAGTGCATTTACAACTCATGTATCATAAAAGCAGATGTCCCCTTGACCATCCTCAGCCCGCCACAACGGCCAGAGCTTATTTCAGTAGACATGAATACAGCCAAGTGAACTGCAGGGGCACAGAGACCCATTCACTGTCTGTAACTGGACACCAGATAAGGAGGTCACCTTCTAAAGTGACTTCACTTCTCCACAACAACCGCTCTCTTGTGCATCTCTTTCCTCTCGTGACAGCAACGTTGAGTCTGACATTGAGGTCAGTCAGATGTCGCTCTGTTCAGACTGCAGCTCAAAGCTGCTTGTATCCCAACTTTGTGACTCATATCTCACACTTTCTAATCAGCCTCATCAATACAAAGCTAAATTGGAGTCACAACTCCTCACACAACCTAGTTTTGGCTACCATGTGTCAGCTCTGCCATGGTGACAATTCAGCCATGATGTCATTTGATGGAAACGCTGTTATTTCAAATTTTATCAACATAAGCCTCTTAAGAAAGACTGTAAGAAAGAAATGATGTTTAGTGTACCATAATTAGTGAACTTAAGTGGTTGGGTATCAGCTGACGACCTGATGTCAGCTTATTATATTTGTCTGCTGCTTTTTTTTAAGTTTTTTTAGTCAAGTAACTCTTTGAAGCTGTAACAGTAGGCTAATAACATACATCAGCTAGCTTAACTGTTGTAGCTTTTGTCTGAGACACACCTAAAAAAGACCAAATTCCCCAATGCTTTGGCCCAGGGACTGGTCGGTTTAGGCCTGGAATAATTCAGCAACCACATGACAAGGTCCAGCTGCTGCTGTTATTAATTAACGGTTTACAGCAATTAAAGATACCTGCAGTGTAATATACCTCACAGAAACATTTCAAAAGCCAGGCAACTGGGGATCAACATCAGGCTTGACTTAAACATTACTTTCCCAACTTTGTAAAATAAATGTAACAAATAAATAAATTCAAGAATATATATTTTCTGAATTGGTAATTATTAGTGAAATAATAAATGATAGCAGGACCAAGATAAATAATAAGGGTCTTTACTGTATATTGCTGGTATTTACAGTCACTAGTTTGTCCTTTCCCTGCTCTCACTGTGAGTGCACCTCCTCACACACATACGCGCATTACCTGTGGAGTGAAGCCGACAAGAGACAGGTGAAGTGAAATAATATTAATACCATAGATGACAACACGTCATGTTGTTTAACACAGCATCAAAGCACGTGAAAGTGTTCCAATCCATCTTTTAGAATCTGGGTCAGACCAATATCTGATGGGTGCATCCCTACCTTATGGTACTAAAGCCTACAGTTTGCTAGCTAGGCCTTTGTTCTGCAAATGCATCTTTCCTGGATGCCAGGAAAGATGCAGAGAGATAGAACTGTTCTGCACTTTCTGGCAGAACAGTGAAATAATTATCATTATCACTTATCACATTTTCAAACACACTCTGAATCACATTCAATCACAATCACATAGTGTCCCATTAACAAGTGCCACGGCTCTGCTGTGAGGTACTGTGCTTACTGGGCATGTTAAAAGTTAACAATACTTGACCTCAGAGTATCACTGTACAGATTTACACTTAACAGATTTATTCTTGTCGTCACACTTTTGTTCAGTTATTCTGGCTGGTAAGACTTTTGCTAAGGTTTGGAGTCATAAGGCTCCATGTGCCAATATGAATACTAACATTTATAGTTGTCACACTTTAGGAGGCACAACACAGCTAAGAGCAAAGCTCAAGACAATGTATACGTGTCACTCTAAGATTTCCAATCAACCAAAACAGTTTAAATCATCTATGTATATCTGCCATGGGCATGCAGGGGCTTTAATTATTTGAACAGAAATAATAATGCGAAATTGTTTCAGTTATAGTTAGCATAATTAAAAAAATTTAATTAATTAAATAAGAAATAGCAGACCAGCTAGGGGTGTAACAATGAATGAATTTTCTTTTTTTTTTTTTTTTAAAAGGGAGAATTTTTTTTTTAACCACAGGTCTGATCACTTGATCACAATTGGTTGTTTTGTACAGTGCATAACAAATTTATTAGACCACTTGTCATAATGTGGGCTGCTGTGGCTCAGGCAGTAGAGCGGGTCGTCTACTAATTGGAAGGTCAGTGGTTCGATCCCTGGCTCCCCTAGTCTGCATGCCGAAGTAAGATATTGAACCCCCAAGTGTGAGTGTGTGAATCTTAGCTAAGATGACTGGGTGAATGTGGCATGTAGTATCCAGTCCATACAAACGAGAAAGACCATCCAGCATCACAAAGTCCTTTAATGCGGACTCTTTCCTTTTCAGTGAGGAAAAAAAAAAATCCACAAAATTATACAGATGTGTACACTTAGCTATACATGGGGCTGTTAGTCAATAACTGTGCTTGTGCTCTTGTTATCCACTACTAAAGAAAAGAAAGAGCCTAACAAATGCAAACGAGTTACACAAGACACAAACAGCCACCTCTATCTGACCACTATGTTGTTTCATTACTGTAAACTATGAAAGTCAGGAGTATTTACAGCCCACAGAACTGCAGAATATTCACTGGAATACAAATGATGCATGGCTCAGATTTATTTAGCCAAGCCAAAATGCCAGCATAGGATACAACCATTATTGATATTAAGAAAATGGTAAAGTGCAGGGAGCCGTTGTAGTTGTGAAAGTTAATGTCCCATTAATTTTTCCAGTTAGATGACTCAGAGTTGAAGCACTTCTATGGCTTGGATGTACATGATGAAACGCTTGAAATCACCAGTACTTGAAATTTAGAACTGTGTTAGAGAATGTTTATTTCCTTGACATAAAGTTGAAGGTATAGGTCTAAGTTGCATTTCAGAAAGCAACAACCAACCGGTGAGTTTAAAACTCTCTGAGATCTGCAACTATTGCTGAGTGGAAATTAAAGATTAGGGCACTGCAATCTCCAGCTAAAAGGCAACATCTGCCAAGGGCTGTGGGTGCTATCGTAGTTCAAGCTGTCCGCTACAGCAAAAGGTGGACATAATGGGACATGTTTCCATGTATAGCAATTACAGATATACGAGAAAAGAAATGAAGACGAGAAAAGAAATGGAAATATGAAAATAGAGTGGATAAACACTTTCAGAACCAATGCTCATCCCCACTTTGCAACCCCTGAAAAATCCTTTCTCAAAGGGTTCTATGGGTTCACAGCTTGGTAGAATTTTTAACTCCAATGTTAGCTCTCTACCAAACCAGCTCTCTGAACAAGGGCTACACCACCCTGTGCTGATTCCACATCAGCCCTGAAGAGGAAATACCTCCCAGTCCGTACACACAAACACACACACACACTCTCTAACCTCAGCAGAGGTGTCTGCAGAACACGAGCGGGCATGTTCTGCAGATACCTACGAGGGGAGTGAAAAATTGGGGACTGGCCAAAAACATCTTCCCAAACCTCCTCACTCCAGTGATATAAACTCAAAGAAGAGTATTTCACCTGTCACTGCCACAAGTTGTCAAAATTTATTGACATTACAGTCTGGTCGCCACAGTGCTCCTAGTCTCTTCCTGTATGCCACCCCTAAATAGTTGAGAAACGTCTACTTGTGTTGCACAGAGTTCTTACTCTTTGACCATGATAAAAGGAAAGTCTGTGGCTGAAAAACGTCAGTAAGCAACCCCTCAAACATATCAATCCCATCAAACTATTACTATAACATGGGAGAGTGTGTACATGTGGACTGCTACAAATCTCATCAAGGGACATTATGATCTAAAATGTTCACTGATGACCTCCACAAAACTAAAATTAAAAAGCAGTGTTTCAAGTTTAAGACAGGAACTATGACAAAAATTGTACTTTTTTTGGTAACAGTTATGTTGACAGACAGAAGAACACTGCATGTGAGTGAAGGTATTCTGTGTGTTTTCACAGCAGCATTTTGATATGTCATAGCAGGGTAATCACATTCATTATGGTCCTGTTGCATTTGTGTATTTTATCATTCCAGTGAGCCTGTGTTAACTTCAGCAAGGCAAGCAGGTCTGGCCACTTGGCAGCCATCTCTGCAATGCCTCCAGGCAAGAAAAACCTAAGTACACTTATTTTTAACTTTGCGTCAGAGCAACAACACGACTGGCTCTTACATTTCTCAATCTGGGTGTCAACTGGCTCGTTGGGAAAACCACCATGTTTTGCGCTTCAGATATATCCCACAGATTTCCACTAAGGATTCTTTAAGTGCCACAATTCCTCCAATAACGTCTCTGGCTTAGTCACATAATAAAATTTGTCAGCATCGTGATAGCTGTACACAAAAATGGCACTAGCTCTAGCCTCAAAATACTCACTGATTAAAAACAAATACAAACTAAAAAAAAAAAAAAAACTATATTAATATACATTTTAGATGCTAAAACGAACACTGGCTCATGCACACTATCACTTTATCAAGAGCAAATTAAGTCATTCTTTTGAAGATTTCATGAAAGATTAACATCAAAGTAAAATATAACCAAGACATTTGACATTTTTCGCCTTCTGTTTATGAATACTAGCTTGAACAACAGCCACAGAAATGTTTAAGGATGTAATCATCCGTAAATGATGACGTTCGGATAACTGACAGCTTAAACTGTGAGCATCACTTCTGTTCACCCTCTGCTGCAGCTCTCACTTAATGCACCCAACTTTCTCCGGGTTTTAGGTCAACATTTGCGTTTGGAGATGGGCTGACATGTCTATAGGCTTTGAATATGAGGGGACAGTTGGACAAAAAGGGCAAAGTTTCAAGATTTAAATGGGGAACAAAAGCAGCGTCTGTGGAGACAGATGCTCTGGTAGGATGGTGAATACTAATCAGTCTGTGTGGCCGGGACAAAGGAGGCCAGCTGGGCTACAGGACCGGACAGAGCAGCGTGTCACCATGGAGGGAGCCCTGTTTAGAACAACACACTTAAAACATATACACAACAATTAAAGTAGAATTACCTGACGTAAATAACAACTTCGAATTCTGAATTTAGTGAGCTGCAGAATATAGTAGTTGTATCTATACTACAATTAAAGAATCTGGAGTTGTTTTTGCAGCAACTTAAAATTTAGAAATCAATTCGACACACTATTAAAGAAAACAGACGCATTAGTATAGTAGAGTGTGGAGACACTTTAGAGTCATTTAAGACAAAGACACACATAACACTAAACCTGCATTGAGTCATTACGAAAAGGACGTGATGCTGAAAGGTGTCACCGTAATTTGTTACGAAATGTAATAATACCAAATACGACAAAAAAAAAAAAAAAAAAAACACTAAAAAAAATAAAAAAAAAACAAAAAAAAACAAAC
>VUQI01039052.1:0-33173 GCA_015106735.1 Paratilapia polleni | reverse complement strand
GTAAAAACAAATTAAGATAAAAAAAAAAAAAAAAAAAAAAAAACAAAAAAAAAAAAAAAAAAGCGTCGATAAAAGTTGATTTAGACTCACCAAAACTCACACGTTCTAGTGTTAAAGCTCATAAGATTAATGCTCAGGGGATTTTTTTAAATGAAAAAAAAACCAAAACAAACAAACGTTTATATTGCTTTTTAGAGCTTCCACCTAAACCTTGAATGTTTTAAGACATATTGGGTATGCTGCTGTTGCTTGTATAATGTCATTACGGTAACTGTTAGCTGGTTAGCGTTTTCGGTCGGAAAACTTTTAAAAAGTTGAAAATTTGTTAGCTCATTAGCTTATTAGCTTATTATTTAGCTTAAGGCTCATGCTGACTGCAGGGGACACAATCTGCGTTGGTGCCGTTAACAATAACGAAAAGAAAGTACTACTTAAACAATTAACTCACCAAAGTTACTGTTCGTCTTAAAGCAGGTTCATGTCCCGGATGTCTTTGTTCCGGGAACAAACGTTGTTAGTCGTCTTAGACGAGAAAAATGTGGCAGTTGCTTGAATGTCTACCAGTAGTTCGACGAGTTTTCATCGATATATTGCCTAACAAAGCCAAACTAAGCGAATGCTGACTTTGTCTCTCCACCGTTTTCTACGTCAACTGCACCTCTTAGCTATGAGGGGTACAATTTTCCGGTTAAAATTTCAAAGTAAAACTACTTAACTCGCTTGCATTTCAAAGGCAGTTGTGAACAGTAGGGTGAGGTTTAGGAAATAAATATTAACCTGTCGTTGGTATGTTAAAATGCCAGCTTGTTTTCAAGCTTAAGTAAATGTCAGTAGTTTGTTTTTGCTGATTTCAAGATCCTCTTCTGAAATTCAAAGCTTAAAAAAGAAATAGGATTCACGTGAGGAACTGTGCCCTGTGAACTGAACAAACAGTTCCTAAACTAGTTACAAATGTTCCTTCTCCCTCTTTTAAAAATTCAAAATCTATACAAAATCTATACATATTCAAAATGCACATAGCTTTGTTTTAGACTTTAGAAAACTCAAATGCAATATGACTATTTAACTGAGAGTATTAATATAGATTAAAAGCCGGAGCATTATGACACAAAAAACATAAAATACAGTCAGACTGAAATTCAAAACCTTCAAATTACATGCAGGTGAAAAGAAGGACACTAGTTGTAAAATCAAAACCATAGATAGTGATGCGTAATCGTGAAACTGAGATCACTTTAAATGTAAATCTAAACCAACATCACAGTCCGTATGTACTGATTGTATTATGATTAAGGACTCAAAGAACTTGAGAAAATATTTGCACCTTTAGCACTTGTTTTATTGTGAAAATCCAAAACTAGAACTTCCTATTTTCACCTTTCTGGTCTGTGTTTGCGGTCGTGTGCGTGGCTGCGTAAACAAGCAGTTGTGATTTTAGGTTTTGGACTTGTAGCACTTGTTACCATAATAATAGAAGATTTTCATTAATACCGTAAATATTTCCATCCATAGGGGGCGCATTTGTTAACTCATTCAGCGAAATTCAAATCAGAATCAGAATGCTTTATTAACCCCAGGGGGAAACTGCAGACGCTCAATTAAAATATAAATATAAATATAAAAGGCAGAAAATATGAGGATAGAAAATGTAAACTCTATATGTAAAAATAAGTAAAAGTAAGGCGCTCCATTCAAGGTGTGTGTGTGTGTTACGTGCAATATGTTAACACGAATACTCCAAAGTTAAGCAATACTATGCGCAATATAAATAAGATATGGCGAGTGAAAACAGTGCAGGTGTCGTAGGGGAGAGTTGTAAAGTTTGATGGACACAGATGGGAATGATTTCCTGTGGCTTCTCTGGTGCATCATGGTTTAATGAGTCTTTTGCTGAACGTGCGCCTGTGAATGTTCACCACGTCATGGAGAGGGTGTGAAGGATTGTCCAGTATTGTCAGTAACTTGGACAGCATCCTCCTTTCTGACACTGCCATCAGAGAGTCAAGCTCAGCACCGGTAGTGTTACTGGCCTTGCGGATCAGTTACTTGAGTCTGTAGGTGTCTGTTACCCTCAGTCAGCTGCCCCAGCCCACCACACCACAGCACAGAGGATGGCACAGATTCATAAAACATCCTGAGCACTGTTATTAGGGCTCTGGCCCTTCTTGTTGAGGGCTTCTGTGCTCTTGGTGAAGTCCAGTTTACTGTCAGCGTGAACACTGAGGTTTTTTTGATCATCCACTGTCTCCACACAGCCCCATCACGAATGGAAACAGGGGTCACCACGTTTTATTGACCCTCCTCCTAAATGGCACCTGAAGCTGCTGGTTAGCAAAAACAGTCCTTTACAAGACGAGGCTGAGTTACCAACTGGCCAGTTTGAGTAACTGTCCCCAAAGATGTAGGGCTGCTAAAAGCTCCAGGCTGCATGGCGACTGGTTAGTGTTAAATTTGGTTAAAAATCTGTCTGGGAACACACCCAACTAAAGTAGGATAAGGTCACATGACACAATAAAAATGTCAAAATATGAGTATTTATTTATTTATTTACTATTGTCTTTTATTTTATGGTTAAATACGGTTTTTTTTTCCAATAAGTGTTTATCCAGTCAGAACAATTTACACCAAAAGTTACACAATAAATAAAAATAGAAAAACTGTAACCAGGCTTTTGCCTAGAAGTCTTGTGGCAGGTTCATGTGGAAAAGACATTTAGCTGTGCTGTGCTGGTAGCGGAAGAAACATAAAAAGAATAAAAGGTAAACCTTGGACATTAATGATTTACAAGCCAAATACAGCGGACAAGAATGCAGAGCATTGTTCAACTTTGAATTGATCTTAGTTCTTGGAAAATGAGTCACGTTCCTCACATTTACTCAGAATATCTGATTTTACAGCATCTTTCTTTTTCTTTTTTCAATGTTTAGGGTCCCAAGCTGCAAACTTTCATAAACAACAGTTACAGCAGTAACAGTCATGTCAGACATTAGTAACTGCAGTGTGCTCAGTATTACTCATTTCCACATTCAGTGTTTAGCCTATGCAGGAAGATTAAACTCTGATTTGACTTCTGATTGAAGGCAAAGGCTGATATTCTTCAGATATGAATTTTATGCGGAAAAGACTCAACTCAGTTATATATATATTTTTTTCTCTTGAAGGCCAAAGCAGAGAAAGGCAGACTTCACTTTGATTTTTTTCCTCGTCTTCTGCTTCTCCCAATTCTTTTTAAACACTCCACAGACGATTGTGATAACACTTGTGGGTTTTTGTTTGTTTTGTTTTTTTAAAGTGTAGTCCACTCTTATTTACTGTATTTGTGTATGATGCCATCTTGTGGTAAAGTGACGAAATTACAAGTAAATGGAGTATTAAGGAAATTCATTTCAAAAGAGGAGAAGTAAATAAAACTACATGAAAAAACTGCATTACTACATTATCTTATAATAAGTTGGCATTGTACTGGTTCAAACAAAGAAAAGTTTAAAGGAGACAGAGTTTGGACATTAAAAAAATAAAATTACATCAGTGGTTCTCAACCATGGGGTCAGGACCCTGACAGAAGGTCACAAGATCAATCTTAGGGGTCACAAGATGTCAGACAACCTAAAGTTGCTTAATAAGGTGTTGAGTTATCATGTCCCACCATGTCCCTGACACTGACTCTCCAAGTCATAAATCATCAAATAATCCCTTCAACATATGGGTTCAAGATTAATTTTCTCCTTCAATTTGTCACCCATCTGTAGCAAAATTGCCCTTAGTAAAAGTAAGGGTGCATTTGAGAATGATGCATGTTATATTATTAGTCTATAAATATGCTGTAGATTGTTGTACAGGAAATGAAAAACAAAACCCACTTAGTTCCTTTCTCCCTTTCTGCTGTACCAGCATGTGATGAGATTAGGCTGTGACTCTGAAAAATCTGAAGCCATAAAATCAGCAGTGGAACTCAGTTTTTGTTAATCTGTACTGGCTTCCGAAAGTGACAAAAAGCTTCAGTTTCACACAGGGAGCTTTATAAATGTTTATAAATAGAACTTTCACGTAGAATATCAACTTGTCTTCCCGTAAAGGAAATGGGGGTGGCTCTGATCTGACAGAGGAAGCTGCTTTCAGCTGTTCCGTTGTTCGCGAGGGGTCGCCACCGGATGCCCTTCTTGACGCAACCCCAAAATGATTTGTGTCTCCTCCCGGGATCGAACAGGGGGACAGGGATCACTGATAACAACACTAGCAGTATTTTAGAGGAGAAATGTGCCCTTGCTTATGAGCTACTTATATTTTATGTATCATCAAATAAGTTGCCAACATACAAGACATTTCTTTTCACAGGAAGAGCTTCATTATTAATGCCAAAATGACAAATGAGTGGACACTGACACACCTGTGATTTTTCTGCTCTAACAAATCAAAATTAGGATGAAATTAATTTGAGGTCAATGTGAATAAAGCACGTTTAAAATGTTATTTTAGAACGCGGTTATAATAACTTTAAAAAAATGCAACAATTAGAAGCCTTTTTAAAAAAATCACAATTAGGTCAAAACACCCTGAGTTTATTTTCAGAGTGTGAGTTCTCATAATTCTCAAAGTTTTAGTTTAACTTACACGTGTTCGTACATTTTCTACTGTGGTCTTTTTTTGGCGGTAAGACCTGCCCACTTCGTGACGTCATTGTTAGCGTTCCATTCATTCGTTTCCATTCTGAAAACTGAAAACCTGAAAACTCCGACTGTCTGGTGAGCTCTGTGTTTATAATACTCTGTTTTAATCATCTTACTTAAATATGGTGTTTCGCTAATGGATTGTTTGGATTGGGATGTGTTATGTCACATAAAAGTGTTAGTACACGTGTACTTTTTGTATCATAGCTGCGCGCGCGATGGCGCGTAAATTTCAACGTCTCCCGACAATTAAAAGTTAGGGGATTAAACACAAACAACACCGTATATCGCTGCGATAACCGAGCGTATTATGTTTAATATATATCCACGGACACGTGTTGAAATTAATGTTATTTTTCTGAAGTTTCGCGGCTTTACTCTTTAGTCAGACAATTATTGTTACTTTCTCACATTAAAAATGGGAATATACTTTAATATAATAGCAAATACATATAATTTTCACTATTGTAGGGAAGAAATACAATAGATTAAGGTGATCCCATGTGGAGATGAGTCACAGCCTCCTCTTATTACTGTTCAGCAGTGAGATACTATCAACAGTGACAGAAACAGACGTTCCACTTTCCATTACAATTCATACAAATGGCTTTATATATATGTTCACTCTTAATGCCATAAGAGGTAGACGTGGCATTCAGAGAACGCTCATCATGTTTAAGGTGTAGCGTCTGTGCTCCAGTGACCAGTGGAAAAGGCTGCACTTCTGAAGAGGCTAGGACCTAGAGTTGCAATACAATCAACAGCAGAAAGTTTGAAGACTGTAGAGGACTTTATTTTGTATGGAAGATGAGTGCTGTGTTTATAAAACAATGAAATAAAACAAAATAATAGAATACAGAATTATTCCTTCACTTGAAATTAAAATGGCACAAGGAGGCAAATAAAGTCATCGTTCTAACTGACACCCATTAAAACTGTTTACATTTTATTCAAAAAAAGTCATTTTTGCTTTTCTCTATAACACAGGGTTAGTGTTCAGTGCTAGAGCTGGGGATGTCACCAGTGACTACTTAGACCTCAGAGAGACAGAGGAACGGCACAGAGAATCCGGTCAATTTTTCAAAACAAAAGACTCTCTGCAGACTAAATGCTCAGTTTCTGACATGCACCCGGTGTATTCCCGTGGTTAGAGTCAGTGGAGGATGTATTCACTCAGCACATGTGCTGCAAACACATCATTTGAGACGTTATTAAGACTCTTCTGTTAACCTCCACAGACACGTGACAGAAGTAGCAGGATGTCAAATGAAAAGAGTGCACCCGCTGACCGGTGAGTCTGATATCTAGAGATATACATTCATATAAAAGAATCTTCCTGCTTTACCCCGCTTGTGTTTTTTTTTTCACAGTGGTCAGGCTGTAGCCCTCATTATCTTTGTCCTCGGTCTGGGAACTCTGCTGCCCTGGAACTTTTTCATCACAGCCTCTCAGGTTTCATTTTCTTATTATTTTCACATTTTCATCACAGCAAATTCTTTGTTTCTAAGAGCAGATTGTCAGGAAGAAAATCTTTAACTGTTTAGAGTATCTGTCTAACATATTATATATTATATTATATTAAACAAGACATAGAAAACAGTAATAATAAATGCCCATCACAAATTATTTGAGAGACTAAATCGAGTGAATGTGTGGCATAACGGATCAGTATTCATAACATAATTACTGATTCACTTAATAATTTTAAGTAAAAACAGCTTATTTTCTAATGTTTCCTTTTGTGAGATAATGCTAAGATGATGAAAAGTGAAAAAAATGGAAGAAAATAAGTAAACAAAAAAGTGTCTGTGATTTTGCAGACGGACTCAAATCATTCATGTTGTTATGTAACTATCATAGCATGTAAAGTAAATAATTGTATACTAAGTGATCCTTCTTCTTTCTTTTCAAGTATTTCAATGGACGCCTCACACAAAACATCACCTCAAATGACACATCAGGCACCTCATCCAAAGACTACAACTACGACAGCTGGATGGCTTTGCTCTCCCAGCTGCCCCTGCTGCTGTTCACCCTTCTCAACTCTTTCCTGTATCAGTGGTGAGTGCTGAAAACACTGAAATGTGCCACTAGAATGGCCATAACTCTTCAACTTGAAATTTTAATCACCATAACAAAAGACCATTAAAAGTCTTAAATTTCTAGGGATGGCCAGAATCAAATTTTCCCACTTCTGATACTAAACTGACACCTTGGCTTCAGGTATCTGCTGATACCGAGTACCAATCTGACACCAGTTAAATGTTAAATGAATGCTACTGGTAAATAATTATTGGCCCAATTCACCCTTGTTGGTTTTGATTAGCCCAGTGAACCCTTAGTGGCCCATACAGTCCAAAATTGCACAGGAGCAGGTTTAAACTGAAAAATAAAGACTCTGATTATCACCACTGTTGGCTGATGATAATGAGGAAGTGTCTCTCTGCAGTGTGAGGGAGCGTGTCCGTGTGCCCTTCAGCCTGGTTGGAATCTTCCTCCTCTTCTCTCTCACTGCGGCTCTCGTCCAGGTCCCCATGGAGCCGGACAGCTTCTTTGCTGTTACCATGGCAACCATCTGGTTCATCAACAGTAGGTTCATTCATATGATTGCATCACTCTGATATTCTTTGCATCCACATCAGATAGCCTGCTAAGCAGTTGTAATTTATTTTTTTTGGATATGGTCCCCAAATGTTACATTTCAAACTGGTGATCCTGAGCACTGCTTTTTAATATTATTGGTGGTAATACCAGTGTTTTGCTGGCTCACTAGCATTGTTCAGGTTTTGCATGGAAAAGCAAGACTGGATTCTAAACAGTAAAGTGGGCACTGAAGATCCAAGTTAAATATAAATATTTAATTTATTACATTATTAAATGTCTTAAGTATTTAACAGAGAGAAAAGCCCAAGGAAATCTCTAAAGCTTCAACCCAGTGTTTATCAATATAGGTGACAGTTTTGTTTCTTAACAGAAGCAGAAGAGAGAGTGCCATTTATGCAGGTGTGCATGAGAGCATGCTCTGGTATTGGGCTCACAGGCAAATTCAGTTCAATTCAATTCAGTTTTATTTATATAGCGCCAAATCACAAAAATAGTTGCCTCAAGTTGCTTTTTATTGTGGGGTAAAAACCCTACAATATTAGAGAGAAAACCCCAACAGTCAGACGACCCCCTATGAGCAAGCACTTGGCAACAGTGGGAAGGAAAAACTCCCTTTCAACAGGAAGAAACCTCCGGCAGAACCAGGCTCAGGGAGGGGCAGTCATCTGCTGCGACCGGTTGGGGGTGAGGGGAAACAGAAGAGAGCAGAGGGAGACAGGACAAAAAGGCACACCTATGGGAGAGAGACAGAGTTTAATAGTAACACCCCGGCTCAAGCACCACAAATTCTACATACTCTTCTGGCTTATTTTCTTTGTCAAAAAAATCTGACACGAATTTGGCTCATGAGTTCATTTGAATGGGAACCAGTAAACAGAATCAGTATATATAAATTCTAAATGATACCAAATCATACTGTGGGTTTACATTCATTTCCACGAAACTCTGATACAGTACCGCTGTAATTGCTTTTCCTGCCATTTAATGAATCTACTACTTACAAAAAAAAGAGAATCCTAATCATAATGTAACGAATATGTTTCTGTGTGTTTGTGTGTGTGCAGCATGCAGTGCAGTGCTGCAGGGCAGTCTGTTCGGTATGGTCGGCCTGTTTCCTTCTCGTTACAACACTCTCTTCATGAGTGGTCAGGGCCTGGCCGGGATCTTCGCTGCCTTTGCCATGCTCTGCTCTATCTTAGGTAAGTACTGATTCTCCTAATAGCAACTGTGCTGACAACAGCCCTGTTAAAATGTTTCGCATCTTTAGTTATCTAAATATACCAAGGGCACACCAGAAAAAATACGTTACAAATACATTCTAGTATTTTAAATGTTTTTTAAGTAAAAGTATTACTTAAAAAGTATTAAAAGTACTCAATGCAAAAAAAAGGTCCTATGAGTGATATACTATTCTGTCTATTATATCGACTGATATTGAGTAAAAATTTGAGTAGATTTTTTTGAGTAAAAAAAAATCTGCTTATCTGTAGAGCCTGCATGCTCTCCCACAGTAAAAAAAACACGCATGTTTGGTTAATTGGTGTTTCTAAATTGTGTTGTTATTGTAAGCTGAACCTTGCTGAGTCTAAGCAATGTTTTTTAGTTTTATTAAACAACAGCTACAGCCTTTTCTATAAAGCTACTCTTAGGCTAACGTGTCTTATTAGCCTACTGCTGCAGTTCATTACACAGCTCGAAAAAAGAAGTTAAAAAGAAATAAAGAATAAAGGAAAATGTAAGTACTTAAAACAAGTTTAACAGCTGATTTTGTCCACTTATGAGCACTAATTAATTACAGTATGCTAAATCATCCATCTCTCTATCTGAACACAGTTAACATACAGTTTGGTGTTCTCTGGCTGGTAAAGCCAGCTTTCATGTTGGAAGTGGGTAATAAACTCCTGAGTGTCTCTTTCTGTCTCACCCACTTTGTTTGCACAAAGTTGGCAAAGGTGGCCCACACCTATGCATCTGCAACACATTTAGCTTCCTGGTGATTTGACAGTGCTGCAGTTTGGTATGCGACATTACCTGTCATAAACATGGGGCTAAACCTTTCTTACAGAAAGCCTGGACTGTCAGTAATATTAGACAGTTAGCTCCTTTTATAAGCTGTTTCTACATAGCAAACGTTGCATCTCAGCAATGTAATTTATACCTTTACTTCCACAAGCTGTCACAAGCTGTTCTTATCTTTTCTTCTATTTGTGACCAATTGTGTTTCTTCCTGGCGGTGAGTCACTTTCCAAGTGCTTCAGCTGTTGTTTGCTGTCCAATTCACTAGAACACCAGTACTTTCACACCTGCCTGCATTTTGTCTTCCTCTCATGTTGGAATCAGGACAGACTTATACTGCCCAGTCCTATTTAATGCGATTGGATGTTTTGGACTTAAAGTCAAAGTGGTTGTTTCTTGACATTCTACTCATAGCTGTGGTTAATTTTGGAAAAAAAACATTTTGAACAGACATTTTGAGATTTTCTCTTACTGATTCGTTAATATGTTAAGCAACAACAATATAGCTGTAATAAGCTAAAGCTGGTCAGTAATATTGCAATTTTCACAAATAGCTGTACATTTTCCTGTAGTGGAGCTTGGGGGTGTAAATGAAGCTGTTTGCCTGCAGGTAAACCAGATGAAAACTCTGCTGCATTGGGATACTTCATCACACCGTGTGTGGCCACTCTGGGGACTCTAGTGTGCTACCTGCTGCTGCCACACCTGGTGAGGAGGCTGCACACTGTCAGAGACATAAAATCACTTTTACACAAGGGCGTGAAAGCGATTGGAATGACCAGAATATTTGTGCTCCAGGAATCCTGGTTTTAGCTAATAAAAATCTCGACATCATATATTAACTAAAAAACAGGAACAAAGTAATTTCATTTAAAAGGATGAGATATGTATTTATTCATCTAGAAAACCGAATGAAGAAAATCTTTTGTGTTAATCTGTATGTATCATGTCAGTGGAAGAAAAAGCACATTACAGTCTTCTGACAGCGTTAACTCTCCCCTGCAGGAATTCGCTCGTTTCTATCTGAACAGACGTCAGTCTGATAAAGTGGATCAGGAGCTTCTCGACAGCACAGGTTGGTTCTTATAAAGTATAAGTGAATGAATAAAGTTTTACTCAGCATTATGTCAGATATTTAGCTGATCTAAGCCCAGTGTCAATGGGGGTTTCAAGTTACTGATTCATTTGAAATTGTTTTTTTCTTTTAAAGAGAAAAATAAAAAGGACCTTGAGGCCCACGGGAAGATCAACAAGCTAGAGGAGAGTCAGGAGCGCTCCTCAGTCCTGGCGGTCTTCAAAAAGGTGAACATTATTTGTTGGTGTCTGTTTTTGTTTTTTGTTTTTTAACTTCCTCTGCTAGCATTGATTAAACCCCTAAGCCTCTCTGTTCATCACAAATACATGATTTAAACTGCTTAGGCCTTTGCCCCCTACAGAGATACAGACTGTTCCATGCCTCTATGTCCACCCAACCCTCTGTCACTCTCCTCCTCTACTCAATGGCACGTCCTAATACTGGAGTAATTCTGCCAGTCATGCTCAACCGGAAACTGATTCTCAAGAAGATTGTACAGAGTTCGCTGTCAGACAGCTGATAATCTTTTGCTAGCCTCGGATAAACAATGTTCCCAATCGCTCATGTATTCCTGGAGTTTGTATCACTGGCTAACCTTCCCGTGTTTCTCAGATCTGGCTGATGGCTCTGTGTGTGACGTGTGTCTTCGCTGTTACCCTGTCGGTGTTTCCTGTCATCACAGTGCGAGTTAAGACAGTCTACACAAACAACGCTGACTGGGGTGAGACAGGCTGCATAAGCATCTGATTGTATATTTTACTGCTCCTTAGGAGGTCATATGTTCAGCACAAGTTGCCATGATGATCTAGGCAGGTTAAAAGAGAACCACCATCATGGCACTGAAAACTTTAGGCTCATTTACCCATTAATCCTTCTTCATAGTCCCCCCCTCTGCTCCCTGTTTCTAACAGACAAAGTGTTCACCTGTGTTTGCTGCTTCATTGTTTTCAACGTCATGGACTTGGCCGGCCGCAGCACCCCGTATCTCGTCCAGTGGGTGAGTCTGCAGCCTGCCTTCTACAACCATCCACACTTTTAATGTAGAACTCAACCAACCAATGGGATATTGCTTCTAGGCAATTGGAGTTGCTTTTTCCCAGCTGGTGGAATTCCTGTGGAAAGTGGCCTTTACTGATATGCTTAGTTACTGAAGGAATTCAGTGAATGGAATTTTGATCAATCATTAATAACTGTTTAGTTTTAGTATCGTTTGTCCGTGACAAGGAAATATTATAATTTTTTGAATCAGTTAATGGATCAAATCCACTGACTCATTGAGTCCTTTTGTTATACTAAATCTGACTCTGAGGTTGTAACACTGCAGTCATCTTAATGATTTCTGAATGTTTGTGCAGCCATCGAAGGAGAGCCTCTGGTTTCCTGCCACTGTGTTTTCTCGCCTGGTCTTCATCCCTCTACTCATGTTATGTAACGTCCAGGACTCCAAACTCACCGTCCTCTTCAGTCACGACTGTGCCTTCGTCGTCATCATGGCTCTGTTCTCCTTCTCTAACGGATACCTGGCGAGCCTCTGCATGGCCTACGCTCCACAGTGAGTCCTCAACAGGCACCAGTGCTTATCTTTATTTTTTCTTTTAATCCCTCTGAAGGATAAAAATTAGAAAGAAAAAAAAATCTAAATTGATGAATGATGAGCCTCAGTTAGTGTGCTAACGTGTTAAACATTGCACAACTGAATTACACTGAGGCAGGTCAGCTTTCAGGCTGACACACAAAGATTCTCATTTATGCAGTCGTGTCTGATTGCATTTAAAGTTAAATGTTTGTAACTGAAAGGAAGCGAATAGTGAGAGTCCTTGTACAAAGTGTAGCATAGGATGTATTTCAACAGAAATAAATGCATAACAGAGTGTGACGAACACCCTGTTATGTTGTGTAACCGTTCCACCATGGGCAGATCCACTGGTTTTGTATGGCATCACTGACTGGAAACACAACACCCACTAGCACACCTCAAAACCTATTGCACACCATTCCTGGTAAGCTTCCCGTGAAGTCATTCAACCTGCAAATTTCAACTGGGGAAAAAAAACAAAAAAAAAATCAAAACAATTTTCAGTCTGAACATGACTGGCCAGGTGGGTATGAAAGTCATGTGGTTGTAACAAGTAATAATGTCTTGTGACATCTAGTGGTTGGATGGTGCATGTGAAAAAGTCTTTAGTCTGAACAGTCTGGAGGTGCTTCAGGGTCTGAGAGGCTGATTAAGACCCAAATGCAGACAATAAAAAAAGGGTTGCAGAAAAGTCAAAAATATACTTTCACTAATAAATAAGAAAAAAAGCTGCACAGTAATGGCAGGCAAAAAACACATCCCAAATGAGAAAACAGGATCAGACTAGGAATGTAGCAAAGACACAGACAGAACACCCACAAGAAGGAAAGGAGGACAAGGGACAGTTGAACTTGATGGTAGGAAAAGGAGGAAAGTTCAGGAGAGAAGGGAGGGAAAGGAGGGCAGTACAAACACAGAAAGCCACATGAAGATCTTACTTTCAAAATGAAACAGGAAGTAAAGTAAAGACAGACCGAGGCCAAACTAATACAGACAACAGGGACTCAGTCCCCTGTGCTAAGGGCCAGTGGGTCAACTTAGTCAACAGGCTTGTACACTACTAATCAATATAGCAGCTAACATGAAATGATGATTTCATGGCAGGTTGCACTGTAGGAACAAGGACAAACATTTTTGATAACAGTAACACCATGGTCTTTGGTCTGGTGCCACGCTCACTGCCGAGGGTTGAGAAATGGCGGAGCTGTCAGACTCAGGCTTGTTTTGTGTGGGGTGTGTTGTGGTCATTTCACTTGTCCTGACACGCTGACACCATTTGTGAAAAACCCTTAGCTCTGTTTGTTGAGCAACATGACACCTCAAAATGAATTCGCTGCTCTGTGTTTTGTGTTCACAGTAGCGAACACAGGGTTGTAACTGTGTGTTTCTGTCTGTCCTTCAGGTCGGTGCGGTGTAAGGACTGTGAGACAGCCGGCTCTCTGATGACATTCTTCCTGGTTCTGGGTCTGGCTCTGGGAGCGTCGCTCTCATTCCTACTGGGAACACTGGTTTAGATGAAAGGGATGAGTAGACCTCAAAAAACTGCATTTACTGTTGGTGGGAAATTAGAGTATTAGAGTAATTAGAGTGAAAAGCAATCTGATGAGATATCATTAAGAAACTAAAAGCACTTAGAGCTAATCATATTATTTTAAATGTTTCAGTATAAACATTTGCATTTTTTTTTTTTTTTTTTACAAATTTTACTATCCATTTTAATTTCACATAAAGTATTGATCTGTCCTTTTCTTAAGTTGACATTTTAAATACACGTAAGTGAGAATTTGTAAATTAACATTTTCCTTTCCACATTGGTAAAATAATTTAAGGTGGAGTGAGTATTTCAGTCTCAGGTAAGCAGTGTTTCGCGGGATTTCGTCTTGTTGATTACTGCGTTGTAAACTGTATTAAATTTGAGGGAAATTTTGTAAGTGCAGCTAGAATCAAACATTTTCTCCCTCAGTGGTTGTATTGCAGAAAGACAAAGCTCTGATACAGACAGAATTCTGTTTGCCACTGAGAGATTTCTGGTTTTTTGTATGAAGTTATCACTGGATGGACATGCCTTTTTATATCGTTGCTTTATATTACCGTATTCATCTTTTGATGCTCTGAGTTTTTACTGTTTTTGGGTGTTTTTATATTAATGTACTTTATATTGCACTGCTGGGCTGGGTTTCTTTAAATGTGTTTTGTTACCTGAAGACATTTTTTAAAATACTTTTTCACTTTGCTTTGTGCTTATTTATATTTTTGTACTTTTATGTGTTGCATTTTATAGTTTTTATGTTTGTTCTTTTTGATGTTTTCATATATATTCAAACTTTTAATAAGACCTTTACAAGGGTTATTCAAAACCCCATTTTTGCTTTATGTCACAGTAGTTTTATAAATTGAAGTGTTTGCCTTTATAACAAAATATTTAAAGTGTCAGTGAGTCCTGTTTTGGTACATTTGCATGACCTGGCAGTGACATCCAGTGCTAAAAAGTTCAGTATGTATTTTAGACTCATGTCCCAGACAGAAACATTGTGTCTTAATGGTATTAGTCCTAGTTGGGACATTACTCTATCATTACTCTATTTTAAGACACAGCAAGAAATTTATCCAATTTGTCTGACTCTGCAAATGCAACATCTGTGTTGGAAATAGCAAAGGGTGGGTTTATTATTACTGGCAATAAAAATGACAATAAAAAGGACCTAAACTTGAAATGTTTTGTAATTTGTTTCCACATATGTATTGTACTTTTCTTGGTGGCACAAGTGACAAAATTTGTGTCCCAACTCTATAAGGTAGACAGTTAAGCTCCATCTTCTACTCAGCGTGTATCACTGCCATATGTCATTTTAACAGCCCATTAATAGTATAAAAAATTTAGCAGGGCCAAGCCTCCACTCAGCTTTGATTTCCAAAGATGAGCCTTCCCTATTCTGTGTTTTATAATCCCACACAAATGAAAGAAAAAAAATAAACCTTTAACCTCCTGGCTAAATACTGTAGACACCTGTTTGGAAACTAGAATATGTTACATTTCAAATGAAGTTTTGGCAGGTTTTTTTTGGCACAGTTTCTGTTAAAATATTTGGTCCTAGTCAGGACATTACTCTGCAACTATGTTACATATTAAAAAAAAACAAAAAAACTTTTGAGACCCAGCAAGAAATTCATCCAATTGGTCTGACTGTACTTTCACAACTTTAATAGTTTTGCATTTCCTTGTAGTCATAATCTGTCTCTATCATTAATCTGCATTTCTTTATAGCTTTTGTTTTTACATCTGTTGTCATTTTGCTTCTTTGTATAGCTGTTTTGTGTGTCTTTGCAGCTATTTTGTGTTTTTTGCGGTCATAATGTGTGTCTTTGTTTTCTTTTTACGTCTTAAATCTTTTTGTGATAAGTTATTTTATGTCTCTCTAGCTGTTCTGCTTGTAATTTTGCATTTTCTTGCTGCTGCTTTGCAGTTACAGTTTTGGTTGTATTTCATCATAGAGAGATTCTCATACCAACATGATATCCACAGTGTCACCTTTTCACTCTGGTAAGGAGGGGCAGCACTCAGCACCTCCCATCTGAAGTGCCTGTTTAGTCAAATCAGAATAAACTGTCAGCATCAGAGATTTATAATGGCAGTTTTACTACATACTGACAGATGCCTTAAGGATACTAATGATCTACTGTCAGTGCTGCACAGCGTGTAGAAACACATTAACACTACACACTGAGTGCAATGAAGTCTTGTTCTGCATGCATTTCCTTTCTCCTGCAGCTCGCCCCTTTTCCTTTTCCTGCTTCCTCCCATTCTTTGATTCCATGCAAAATGAGATGGAAAGTTGAAACAGGAAGCTGTTCAGTGTTCTCTAAATCACATTAGAAATGAAACGCCATGACCACAGACAGACAAAAATAATATCCAGGAGGAGCTCCACAGCTCAGCTGCAGACGCTGTGAGTATTTATGGATTGATTTTATTCTTTATACCATGATGTCTCAAATGAGGTACCAACACTGAATGTATCCTACAAAAATGTATAGTGTACCTAAAGCCAGTAACCATTAAAACACAATCACTAAGGCTAATGGTTCTATCGTTATCATTTGTTTTGACTCAGCCTCACATACACTGTCCTGCTGTATTTATAGACTGGCTCTTGTTATGGGATTTCAGCTGCATCTTACTAGTTTTATTATTTCACGTTTTATAGCGATTTCTTCTGTGCACTTCTTGAGTTGTTTTACTTTGTATATTAGAATTTTGCATTATATTAATGTGCATGTTAATCAAGTTTGATTTAAGAATTCTGTCAGTTAATATAAATGTTCAGTGGACAGCTTTAGTATGAGCTGTTAGGTCACACCATCTAACAAACTCTGTCGCCTGAACTCTGCACTTTATTATCAGACACAAAGGATATGGACTGTATTCTTTTACGAACATTTAAAAAAAAAATCTGTATGAAAAACAAAGCCTTAGAAACTTGTTGTTTGAAGTAAATAAGATTGTTGGATTTCATTTGCTTTGCTGGAAGAAAATTTCACCAAACTGAAGTGCCTTTAGTTTATTTAGGGGCTTTGCCTGCAGTTGTCGCCTCACAATGAGGCTACTTGTTATTGACTGGAAAGAGAAAGGCATGCAGGGCAGCTGATTATCAAAGCTGTGTGTGTGTGTGTGTGTATGTGTGTGTTGGATGGTAATGAGGCAGGTTAAGCTTTGCGTCACACATTCAGTCGACAGGAGACGTCGGGGGCGGAAAAACTGGATCTGCAGCTCATTTCTCTGCTGCTTGTTCCTGTCGGGTCAACATGTCTGAAACACACAGTGTGACAGCGCAGGGCAGGAAGGTAAGTTACCAAACCGAACAACAGAGACAATAAACCAGAGAGAGGAAGCAGTCAGACAAACTACGTCAGTACTTTTCACTTGTGATTTCAGAGTTATTTCTCAGGTGGCTGTTTGGACACAACTCGAGTTTTTCTGGTTATGAAAACTGTCAACCTGTTTCTGTACAGGTAGCGTTAAATTGGCAAAAGTAAGCGACTCTTCCAGTTAGAACTACCAAAATAAAAGCCTCATGAAGCTATATGGCAGGTTTTTTGAAAACGGGGAAAAAGAAAATGAATATAATCTGCTTAAAGTGCAATATATATATATATATATAATTTTTTTATTGTCTTGCTGTATGTATGGTGGTGGTGGTAGAATCCTTCAGTATCCTTCAGTTCTGACCTGTATAATTAATTACTGCATTGTTCCTCCATCCATCCATCCATTTTCTTCCACTTATCCTATTCAGGGTCACGGGTGGGGGTTGGAGCCTATCCCAGCTTAATTACTGCACTGTTTCCTGGGAAATTATAAAGAGTGACACTGTTGTAAACTCTTCCCTTTCTTCTGCTGGGAATTTCTACAGCTTTCATATTATCATCAAACACTCTGTTTAAACACTGGCTTCTAGCTGGAAAAAAGCACATTAGTGAGCTTTCACTTCTTTGTTAATTTCACCAAAAATCATCAAAACTGAACCTGTAAATTACTGGTAAATGAGCTTCTTATTTGTTACTACAAAGTCATACTTTTTAGCACCATGAGTTGAAATCAGAAGCTTATATTTTGAAGGTCAACCTTAACTCAATCAACTTCCTATCCCATTCAGTCTTTCACGCAGAAATGAGCCGTCACGTGCTGGTCACAGAGCATGTGACGTCAAGCCGTGACCTCTGCTTTAAATTCATTCAGCCAGCAGGAGTGAGCTAAATACCAAGCTTTTATTTTGTGAACAAAGCTAATTTTCTTTGTAAAGATATTTGAAAATGTTTTTCTACACAGAGGAAATAAAAAAAAGTTCAAATGAGGACTTTAAAAAAAGATGTGTCTAACCTACTCAAAAAGAGTGTAAAATAAAGTAACTGAAATACAGATTTAAGAGTTTTATAAAAAAAAAAAAATAAGCCCTTTATAATTAAATGACAGGTGCTTATTAACATACTGTAGTTCCAAGAAGAGTTAGTGACCACCATGCAGACATAAAATACCCACTTGTACACAATTAACTGTTTAGTCACACTCACTATGTGCATTGATTTCTTAAATGAAGAAGTGGTCCCGTGAAGTTCCAATCCTTTTTACGTTTCCTTTCAGAAATGGAGCATACCACAGAGAGGTGGGACTGATCAAAGAAAACTAAGCACTGACTCTCAAGACCGAGACACTGAAAGAAAACTGGTAATATCAATCACATGACCATGAAGCAAACTCACACTATACTGTGAAGGCTGCAAGTAACAAAATAGAGCGAAACAATATTTCATCTTTGATGTGAACTTCAAATTTACAGTTTGTTTTTTAATAAAAAAATAAACTGCACATTATGTTATTAACAGTTACAATATTAATAGCTTATTAATCTCTTTTGCCGTGATAAATAAATGCAATATATTTGAGTGAATATATCTTCAAAAAAATCATATTATATGACAATATAAAGTATACATTTTCTAGACATTGACATAAACTGAACAAAGCCGTGTGTTGTAGTTTTGTATGTCTGTGTTTCGAGTTCCTTAGGGTTATTTGTTTGTCTCATTGGTTGTTTGGTTGTTTGGTGTCTCTGTGCAGTCATTTTCTGTTTTTAGTTGGTTTGTGGCTCTTGTGGTTGTACTGTACTTGCAGTACAAGAGTACTTTTGTGGCCTTTTGCTTACATTTGCTGTTAATCTGTGTCTCTAAATAATTCTTTCTCCTATTTGTAGTCATTTTGTCGTTTTTATGATTGACTTGCTTGTCTTTGTTGTCATTTTGCGTTGCTGTTGAAAAACAAAATATCACGTTATGATTACGCTGAACATATTACAAATACATAAAAATAATAACTAATGTTATTTTACAATGTCACAATTTAAGATAAAAAACATATTTCTGCATTATTATCATTATTATTATTATTTTACAATACAACATTAGGTAAAATTGTAATTTTACCCAGTTTACTCTTAATTTAGGAAACCTGTTAGAAATCGAGTGACCCTGTTCTTGTCAAATCATGACATTGTTCTCAAAACATGTCTTGCAGTATTGTGTCTTTTTCTGGTAAAATTGTGCGGCCATTTGTATATTGTGATTTTTTTGTTCCAACAAAAAAAGCATAATTGCATTCTTTCATTTTTCTAAAAATATTGTTCTTGAAATCTCAGCGGGTTTAACTGCACAGTAGTCCAAATACAGTAACATGTACAATAATATTTGTGATTTTATTGTGAACCATATAAGTGACTTTGCATTTCCAATAGATTTATCTAAAAGTGTTTACTCTCACCACTTGTTTGTCTTTTCATTTTTCTAGTTTTCAACTCACAGACTTTTTTTTTGGTCTTTTATTTGCAATAGTTCCACTCTGTTTAATCCAATTTAACCAATCACGGTTTTTGAACAACTCTGTCTCCATGCAAATGTTTGTGTGTGCAGGCTGTTCCTTTTCGAGGTCATATCCCAAGAGGAATGCAGCCGGGGAAAAAGGTCATAGTGACTGGCATTGTGGATCCCCATCCTGACAGGTAAGAATGTTTTTGTGTAACTTCTGAATTTCCTTCAGTAATCCATTCTCCTCCCTGCATTATTACTACATTATGTATGGGATCCTCCTTCCCTCCATGCTTATTCTTTTACATCACTTATATAATTGTATTTAGGTAGTGATGTCCATAAAGGTGGTGATGTCCGTGGAACTATCCACCAAATATCCTAACATCCACTGACCAAATTTCCTTCAAATTAGTGGTTGTGTTCATTTTTCCCAGAGGACAATTCTGATGGTTGTTGTTACTTTCTTAGTGTAAGTCTGGTGCCACCATCGGGCTAAAATTCCAACTTGACCATTGATACTTTCCAAAGAACTGATGTTCAGAAACATGAATGGGTAGGATTTTCCACAAGTATACCAGAGCAAGACCAAAATCCCAAGAACATTAGTTCACTGTACAAAGCTCAAAAATCTTCAATTTCCTTTGAATGTCATCCTCAGCAAAAATGCCTGGACAGTCATAAAATCTCTTGGGGTCATGAGATTTGTTAGCCACAAATTAAAAGTGCACTCTTTCTCTTTGTCAAACTTATCACAGAGACATGAAATAAATACTGATAGTGTGACCTAAGAAGAAAATCTAGTGGAGCTCACAACAGAAATTATTGTGACTTTTTTCTAAGTGATTCTTTTCCCCACACTGCACCACAACACCCGATCTTTGGTTTCCCCTAATCAGATTTCCCCTGAATCCAACTTTAACCCCTGACTATGCTCATGTTCCTGTTTAGGTGTTGAAGCAAAATCATTCATCTACAATGTAGGAAACAGCATATAGAGCTAGTTTTTACCTTTGTTTTTCTCTGCCCGTGTTCAGATGTTCAAGCTGAGTGCATTCATTAGAATTAGAATTAAATTGAAGTAAGTTTGTATTCCCTTGTATTAATATTATTTTTTATTATATTAATATGGCAGGTAGAGGTTCAGTTAGCTTTGCACAAAAATGGCTCCTTGAAATTTCCTTCAAAGAGCTACTTTTTCACTTTTAATTGAGTAAAGAAGTTGAATCAGTACTTCAACTTTTACTAGAGAATTTTTCAACAGGAGTATCTGTACTTCTATTTAAGTAAAGAATGTCTGTACTTTAGCCACCTCTGTGACAAACTGCTAGTAACAAAGTGTCTAAAGACACAATTTAAATTTGGTTCTTTGCTAAGTTGTCTGAATGTGTAGACACAACACTGGTTCAATCCTTGAGTTGGGTGCCTTTTTTAATGCTTGAATGGTTCATAGGTCAGTGTTAAGTGGCTTGACAAACAAAAAAAAAGACATTCATCTAGAAAAAGTCAGGTACAAGGACTGGGCTGAAAAATGAGTGAAAAAGCAGCCAGTGTCTAAAGAAAAAACCTTTGAAAGACCTTCAGAACACCTGGAGAACTGTTGCTCAAGACCACTTTAAAAACCACGTGGAAGCAAAATATAAAGAAATGAGGGGTGACTCAAAACTTTTGCACAGTACTGTAAATGTCCAGACATCTTATTGGCTACAGACTTGTCAATCACAAATCTGTAGCCAATGAATATATCCTGAATAATCCTCATGTCTGACACTTAGGATGACCAACATTTGCAAAATGGACTTAATGTTTTATTCAATATGACCAGAAATGAATGACTCATCCTGTAAACTCATCAGGAAATTGGTTTCAGAGGTCAAATTTGAGGGTCTGTTTTACCATAGGCTTTTATAGGACTGAAGTCTTTTTACAACAGGTATCACCCCCCTGGTGGCTGTTAAAAAGAATGCAGATTTAAGGCACTTCCGCATTGGCTTCTCATTTCAGACCTGGAAGCTACATCCAGCCTTTATACTATCTATGTCTGCAGCCCATGTGACTGCCTTTTCTCATCTACTGATTGTTTTATTTAGTATTCTGTTGCCATCTTCATCATCTAAAATCAGTGACATCAGTAGGTAATACTGACATTACAACACCTCCCCTACAGACATAAATCTAGTATTCAAGTCCTAAACAATACATGAAGGTAGTCAGACCTTGTGAGAAACTGCTGTGTATAAAATTTCGTCCGTTACGTGATAATCTGAGGAAAAATGTGGCCAGATTTAGTGTGGACAGATTGCCCATATCCATCCCTCTCTTAGGTTCTACATCGCCCTGACATGTGGTTGTGGCACGTCCAGGGAGCCTCCACCTAATGTGGCTCTGGAGCTGTGTGTTCGATTCAAGGACAGACAAGTCCTACGAAGAGCTTGCATGTCCGGATCCTGGGGAGATGTCGACAGAGCTGTTCCTTTCTTCCCCTTCATCAGAGGCCAGCCCTTCAAGGTACCATAAACTCTAAAGCTGACTGATACTGTCAGTGGCATTTATGAGCTGATAGTAGAAAGATGACAGTTAGGGAGAATAAACAAATCTGACTGCTTTAAATGCTTTGCTTGCTGCAGTGTGTGCAGATTACAGTCGAACAGCAACAACCAGTACATGCATAAAATATGTTAGCACAAAGCAGTGTACATTCCATGCATATTTTTTTGTTGCAGAGTGATTTTGGGTGCAGCTAAACTGTCAACAACAGTAGGGAGTAAATGAATGAATAGAAACTGCTCAAAGCACAGCTGTCCTGAAAAGATGATGTGAAAGTAACCAAACATCACCTCTGTCCTCACAGATGGACATTTGGTGTGAACAAAGCAGATTTCGTGTGTTTGTGGACGGACAGCAGCTGTTTTACTTTCACCACAGAGTGACATCACTCAGTGACATTGACATGTTATGGATCAAAGGTAGCATCAGTATCACCAAACTGTCTTGAACCAAAGGACTTCACTGCTGAACACCCTGCTCACCAGCCCCTTTGAAGGTAATGAATTTCAACTTCATGGGGCACAAGCTGATGAATTTGTGGATGAGAGAAAAGTCCTATTGTGTCAGGTGATTCTGGGATTTAATGGTCTGTAAATAAATGCAAGAAACAGCTTGGTATTTTTATTTTTTGGACAATGCATTTGTTAATTGCTTATAACTTCTGCACTTGTTGGTTGATAAATATATATTATAGTGGCTGATAAATATTGCCATTTTACTGAATCATTTTAATGCACAACACAATGAGCCTTGTAAATATGTAATTTTTCTTATGTATATTCAATTATATTTGTAGCATAAAGTAAGGGCATTTTTTTCAATAAGAATAAACCTGTACAGTAGGTGTTATTCAAAATTTGTGATTACTGCCTCAGTTGAGTACTAGGACATCCTGCTGCCATCCATAATTAAAAATATATGCCTGTGTGTCTTTAAGAGTTTGTTTAATGTCACAGCTTACTTGGGGACTATCCACTAAAAAGTACAGCATTTTGTTTGTATATTCCTTCTAAATAAAATGAATAAAGACTTTTTTTGGGGTGAGTAAATAAATAAAATAGTGATATCTACAGATTTTGTCACCTATTTTCCATTTCCTGAATGAATGAATGAATGAATGAATAAATAAATAAATAAATAATATTTAATGTACAATTTTCAGATATCTTAAGGACTTTTGTAATATTTTTTCCAGACCTTTTTTTCCCCTGGTAATAATAATAATGGTATGTGCCAGCATTTGAGGGCGATTTTTAATATTTTATTATGTATTTTATGTATTTTTGCTTTTAATATGAAAGTGGAGAGTAGAGAAATGACAGGAAATCAGAGTAGAGAAAAAGAGAAAAAGACTTGCAATGATCTGAAGTAATTTATCAAGTGAATACCCTGTAGTACAGCAGTTTGACCATAAGGTGGCTGCAGAGGTTCAGCTGTTGGTACACATGAGGGCTTCAACGGTACAGTTTTTTGAAAGTAACATGAAATGATGTATAACAAAGAAAAAAATAACAGTAAAAATGATAACATTAGTAGTCTCATATGATAAACAGAAAGAGAAAAAGTCACAATGTGTTAATAAAGTTATAATTTTGCATTGAACAGTGATGATAGTGTGAGTTACAACTACATGATGAAATGAAATAATAAACTGACGTAGAGTTTATTTTTCAAAAACGCTGCACTTGAGTTCCAGCTTAGTGGCAAAACCCTGCAGCAGCCATAAGAATTATGATCTCTCAGGAGGATGTCATGTGACTTTACCAATTACCACTGAGGTTGGGGTGAATGATGGAAGAAGAAAACATCAGACTTAAATGCCAGAGACTGCTGTTCACTTATTTCCTGCCAGTGGTAAACACTAGTTTCTTTTAACCATGATCATGACCTTTCATTGATTGTAACCACCACAAAGGTCCTTACTGAAGTCGTTGGAGGGGATTGAGGTCAGGGGTTTGTGTGGGCCAGTCCCAGTTTCCACACCAAAGTAGGAAAATAATTTTGTTATAGAACTGGCTTTGAGCATGAAGCATTGTCATGTTCCATACAGCAGGGCTTCAGGAACACCAATGTGACATACCCCTATATTTTCTCAAATTTGTACTATTGGTTAATGTTATCCATGTCATTCGAAACACAAAATGGTGACATGAAGTTGGAAGATCACTGCTGTCTAAAATATCAACACTGACCCAAAAACAGGCACAGACCAAACAGACATGAGAGTATCTTTGTCCATAAAGTTTATCAGCTGTTTGTTGTCTGTGATTATGGTGAATGTCGTTGTCATTTAGACAGACTGCATCCTCACAGGGCTTCTCTCTTCTTCAGTTTCATGGAGATGCTCTGCTATTATCACCTCTTGCCTTCTCTCATCAATTATACATCACAGCTACAGTTCACTGACCTGCCACACTGTCAACCAGCCTTACACTGTGTGTGTATGTGTGTACTTGTATTTTCAAGATATGAAGCAAGTCCCCATAAGGATGATCGGGGTGAAGAAGACTTAGTTTAAGGTTAAGGTAAGGGTTTAAGAAGTAGCAGTTATGGTTATGATAATTCTCCATGAAATGAATATGTCAGTGTAAATATGCATCTCTGAAGTGATGGAAACACACCTTGTTTGTGTGTGAAGCAGCTTGCCCTGTATTTACTCCCTGCTGTAAACCTGGTTTCATGTTCTCTTTGTTGATCTCAACTCTTAGCTGCTGGTCAGAATAAAAAAATCAAGCCTGAGTATCTGGATCTCTTCCACATGCCAATGCACAATTTAAGTTTGTACAGCCATCAGATGAGTTCACACTCATCTGATACTGTATATAAACCTGTAAATAAAACTATAATCTCTATGCAAGGATCTTGTTGCTTGGGAAATCTCTCTAGAAGATCTCATAAAAGCAGTTGTGTGTTTAAAATATAGCTGTCATTTGCTATTCAGGATAAATGCTATTGTTATAATGCATATAATGTCTCTGCTCTCTGCTGTTCTCAGCTGCTCCAGCAAGAAGATGTAACTGTGGTAAAAACAGAAAAGAAAATCTTGACCGGTAGAGTGTGTGTGTTGATAAAGTTGCCACAGTAGCTATGTCCATCTTGTATGTACAGTGTACTGTATGATCAATCACACTTCAGTTACATGTCATGATTACATCTTGCGTAGTTGTGATGATATGAAAAATGTATCATCAGACTGATATAAAAACAAGTGCTCAAAACCACCTTTGTGGTATTTCCTGCTACAGTAGGTATGGACACTTGGTCTGGACTCCTTGGCATCACATTTGAATGCACTGGGTCTACTTTCACATAAATTTTCAATGGCCATATTTAAACCAAAACCGCAATCTTTACCTAAGTGGTGCTGTATTTACTTTGTGGAAACAAGACCAGGCACACCATAGCTGCTGGTAGTATAGTGAACCAAAACACTCCAAATTTTCAAAATGAACACTTTTATTCAATTTCAATGAAACCAGTTTGTTTAAAAATTACAAAAGGTAAGTTGAAAGTTAAAGAGGCTTAGAATACAAAAGAAAAAAATATCATCCTGGTTCATTTTCCTGTAGTGATCAGCAGTTGATTTTCTTTTCTTCTGTCAATGTCAATAAAAAAAAAAAACTAAAGGCAGCCCCACCTGATCCTTTCTTTATTAGCTGAGAGTAAAACAATAATAAAGTTTTTCATTAAAGGAAAAATATAACCAAATAATGATGAAGAGAAGAGAAGGAGTAATGGACCCGTGGAAACCTGAAATTAATTATTTGCAAATTAATTAACAAATTAATTTAAAAAAGAGAGAGTGCCAATCTGAGGCTTTAATTCAAAGCTGTAATTTAAAATGACCTTAAAACCTGACTTTATTAACATTCCTTTATCATTTGAGTTTGTTGATGCAGGGCGTTCACAACTAAATATCTCAGATATTGTTTTCATGGCGTGGAGTAGAACGATCCTTCAGGTGATAAGACAAGAAACAAAACAAAAACAAAAACAGGTGAACTTACATTCTCTCCTCTCCTCTCTCTCTTATTTGCTGATATCTAGTCTGATATCAGCAAATAACAGTGACGTTAAGTTAATGTGTAGCTGGTAATATATCTCTGTAGTCCCTCAGTCCTTCTATCCAAGCTGGTCAGTGCATCTCTTACCCACTCTTCACTTTATTTGCCTGCCAGGCAGCCGTTTGCAGGGCTTTACACAGGGATAGATTTTGTATGTTTGGCTGTGCAATCATTCTGTCCCTGTCCTGGGTATTCTTTGATCTCTTGTGCTATCTGTCATATCTATGTAATAAGAGATTGATTAGAGACTGTTACTATGTGCACCAAACAGTCACAATATTAAAACGACTGACATATAATTAGCATTGATCATTGAACTACAAAGCAGCATTTTGCTGTGAAACTTTATGCCATGGGATTCACATGGGTGTCACTTTATATGAACCACCCTGTTAAAAATTATTGCAAACTAAGAACACTTGCCACTGGCAATGGCAATGGCAATAGCCAGTCTTCTCCGGCAAGACTACACGTCCCGCCACAAAAACTGCACAGAAAGGGCTCTGGGAACAAGACAAAGAGTTGTTAACCTCAGGTCCCAGTCTTACTGAGTAACCATGGAGATAAGCCAGAACAAACCCTGTCCCAAAGGATCCTGCATCCCGGCACTTGGCACCACAGGACACACCTAGATGTCCTGTACCCATGTCCATGACAAATCAGAGAAGAAGCTACACACTATGTGGCTCCTGGTTTTAATGTTTTGGCTGTAAGCAGTGATACTGTATGTTTTTTGGAAGTTAGCAGAAGAGATGAGGCAGCTCTGTGACACAAACCATCAGAGTTGGCTGGCAGTAAAGCCAGACACTGTAGGATCCAGATGAGGCTTCTTCTAGCAGAGGGAAAAGCCAGAACAACATCTTGACAGTCTCCATCACCGTCAGCCATCCCATCATGTCAGTGTGCCACAGCTTTGTAGTATGTACAAAATGAAAATCAGTGCAGTTCTGGTGGGCTCATGAGGATTTACTGGGAGGAAACTTCTAGAAAGATTTCCATCGGATGGCAGACAGGATTGTGTGGACAAAGTAGAGAAGAGTCGTCACATACGAGAAAACCTGGAAAGACAGAGAACATCGATGGAAAAACAAAACAAAACAAAACAAACAAAAAAAAAAATCTGAAAACAGGAGTTGCAGGAGGAAAGGTTAGGAGGTCATCAAGACCTTAGAAATTCATCTTTCAAGGTCAATGAATATCTACAGGATAATCAAGATAAATAACACCAAAACCATACGAGAGTTTAAGCATGGCTTAAACCCATTAATATCAAATTATTAAACTTCCTCCAGGTTTTACTGGAGCTAATTTTCCTGACATCCATGTTTGATTGTCTTGTGGAGGTCATTTCTTGAGAGTAAAGCTCATGAGACAGAGCTATCTGCTGAATCTTTTCACACATAATGAAATGTTTCCTTTGGAAAAAGATGTTACAGGATAGTCTGCACAACATTACCAAGAGGAAAACCACAACTAAATGTTTATTCTTAAGTAATTTCACTAATGGCTACTTTAGAAATAGGCTGGCAGCAATGTTAAAACAGATGTTTGACATTGTGGCAAACTTTCTAATTCACTTTTTTGCCGAGACGTAAACATTTAGATTGAAACCACTTTCATAAATATGTTGCTAAGGCCGCCGGCCAGCTGTCTTAGCTTAGCATAAAGACTGAAAACATGGAGAAACTGTTAGCCTGGATCTGTCCAAGTAATAAGCACTTGGTTCACTTGCTGAATGGCAATGAAAAGGACTATGATTACAAAGAGAAAAATTCTGCAACGAGACACAAACACACAGCATTAGGACTGTAAAGAAAAACTACAACCAGTGTGTTTTTCTGTGTGTGGCTTTATTTTGTTAGTCTTATAATCATTCATTTTGGGTGTCACCCCTGCAGACAAGTCACCACTTGATCAACATGACACAGGCTGACTCACCACTGCAGAGATGTCCAACTTGTAGTTTCGTAGTTGGTCCTGTTTTCCGCTTAGATCCAGGGTCACTTTGGCCAATGCCACTGAAGCACTGAGGTAGAAGAATGCAGCAATGCCATGATACAAAAAGTCCTAACAGAGGAGGAAGAAAAATAGCAAAACAGAACATGAGATACATTCACTGTTATGTGGTGACTGGCACATTCACTGTCAGCACTGGCACAGAGTCAAAACCCACACACTGTTGCACAAATCCTCTTAGAAGCTGGTATGTAAAGCTATTGTGTTTCATTCACAGATTTGGAGACACTGTCGGAAATATGGTAGTACATCATGTCTCTGTAATCTCATAATAAAAAAAGAAAATATGACTTAAAATATATAATTTATCATAACGAACACTTATTTAGCTAAGAAGCAGCTGGTGTGTAAATTTGGTGATTTATTTGTTGTAGCAAAAAGCTTGCTTTGCAGCCACAGATTCCCAAAAGTCAGGTGTCAGAGTGCCATCGACAGCAACAGAAGAAGAGATCTCAAAGCAGTCTGTTGGTTGCCACTTAACCACTGCAGGAGAAGGGGGCAGAGCAAGTATACAGAAAGAACTCAAGCTCAAAAAAGGGAAAGTAATTTAGATGAAATATGGACATTCAAATTTGTTTCAGGCATAATTGTGAGGAAGGTTACAGTTTCCTTACTGCGCTGCTCTATTTTCATGTCTTTTTTTGCCTCTACAGTGGAACATGTGTCATAGTTGAGGATGAAGTCACATGCTGCATATCTACCATCATTTAATTGCAAATATAAATTTCCAAGTTTCCTCAGAGGGGTTTTTATGTGCTAATTGAAAATATTCAATATTAATGCAATAATATTAAGAGAAGCTCACTACAGTTGATAACAAAGCAACCAGGTAGCAATTCTGACGGTTCAGCTTCTGCCCAGTTTAAGCAGTCAAATAAAAACTGCTTATAATTTAGATGCTCTGTCTGCGTGGGGTATTTTTTCGTTACTGGAAATTGGTCCACAAAAGGATGAAAGATCTACATAAACAGGAATGAAGCACACAGAACTTTGGTGCAAGAGTGGTAAGTTGAAGTCTTCATGTTTGTATCATTATAATGTCAGCAAAGACAAGTAAAAGTGTCTGTGATATGATATGTAGACTACTTACTGCTGCTGCCCAGCTGGCTTTGTTGTAATGCCCCCCGCAGGCGAACACTACCATCCAGATAAAGGTCACAACGAAGCAGAAGACGGAGACAAACATAACCCAGCCCTGCGGATTCTGTGGCACCACCAGTGTGCATGCCACCAGGATCCACACCAGACCGCCAAAGACCTGCAAGAACACCAGACATACAGTACATGAGAGTAAACTGTTACACAAACGAAAAATCTATAGGAGGGCATCAACTTATGATTGTTTTCATTAATGATTCATCTGCTGGTTGCTGTCAAGCAAAAGTCAAAGGAGACATATTCAGCCTCTTGTCTGAGAAAGAGTCAAAAACCCAAAGAAAGTGTTCTTTTCCCTGAGATATAAAATAAAAAAATTTTCACATTTAAGATGTTTTAACTTTTTGAGGGGGATCCCTCTGCTTCGAGATTCAGTTGAACTTAACTGATTTTGAAAATAGTTGTAGGGTTTTTGCTATTGTGCTCACCTGGCTCCACATCCTGGTGGAGCCAGGTGAGCACACAGAGATGAAACTGATATCAGGAACATCTGAATCAGGAAGAAAAGAAACAAGAAAATGTTTCTAAATGACAGTCTTCATTAAACTTTAGTCCTGGGACTATCATGAGGCCGTAGTTTAAGGAAATCCTTTTGCCACAGGTTGTGCTGCAGTTATTTTGTCCAACCTGTATTTCTAGCCAGGCATGCAGCAGGCTGTTGCTGCCTTTGTTCAGTCTACACCTTTAATGATTGACAGGCTGCATTATTCATGGAGCTCAACCCTCCTCCACCTACTGCCATCACTGTCTGGACTCCACCTGCTCACACCCTTTACGTGTGTGTTAGCGTGTATGTGTTTGAGTTCATGCACAAATTCATGTGAAAATGCCTGCAGCATTCCTCATGTTAAATGTGCTTTATAAAAACATTTCTTCTTTTCACATTCATTTTCTTCTGTCACACCAGCTCACTGTAGGAATCTAACCTGTTCTGTGTATTGTTTGCCTACTGTGCCCTCTGACCATGATGTATTCACTGTATATCATTTAATATTGCTGATGTAGGAAGATTATTCTACTCCTAACTCATTCACATGATCATTAACTCGGTTTTCTTTAAATTCTATTTATTCCACTGGGTCATACTACCTTAAATTTTGGCGGATGACAGACCACAATTTGCTGCCAGGTTTGGAATGTGGTCTATGCAAACTGGCTGAAAATGAGCTCCTCTTACATGAAGCAGTTTTTGAGAAGTCATTCTAGCAGGTCTTCTGGATTTGTCACTTTTGTGTACAGACTTCACTGAAAAAAAAAAGGCATTTTCCCACTAACAAAAAACAAATCAAAAAAAGAGAGAAAAAGAACAGAAATGGAGCAATGCAAATAAGCTTTAAGTCAGTCTTTTAGGAGTTAAAAGTTTAACTTATTTCTAACTTTGCTTTATACTGCATGTATAATATAAATACATTTGTGAACCACAAATTTAAAAAAAAGGAGAAGAAATAATTCACTTGTCTCATGCAGAAAACAAAAACCGCCCCTGGGATAAAAAATAGAAAATGGTTGAAATGGTTACTTTTCTTTTTTTGAGTAAAAATTAGTCTGCGAAGAAGCTTCAATCAAAACAGTTCAACTCTCTGGAAAAGAAAGTTTCTGCATGTTTTAATCTGTGCGTAAAAGCTGCGTATAATGGCAACAGCGCGGACAGAAAAAAGTTCCCCTCTTGTGTAAAACATCTACAGTCGCTGTTTCTTACCAGTTCTGGTAGGTACAAGATATCGGGGATGGTGGTACATATTCCGAGCCCGCTGGGGAGGTTTGCCATGGTCCCAGTGTTGGAGGCCATCCTGCTGCTGCTGTTGCTGTTGTTGCTGCTGCTGCTGCTTATAATAAAGCGGACTCAAACCTGCTACGGTTTAAACCAGGTGGAGCCGACTGAAAAAACCGGAATCCCCATCAGCAGAAGCCAGACACGCCCGGCAGCCGGGACGTATTCTGAGCAGATCTCCACTGGAAGTGCGGATTCGTGTGATGGAGGGTCAGCGTGAGACACACCAGTGTTTGGCCACTGACTCATTTATCACCATGACAACCGGCAGCAGCTCTGCTTTCAGCAGCAACAACAACAAACAACAAAACTCGAGCAACAATAACAGCAGTACTACTGGATTTTATTTTTTAACCTTTTCTTTTAGATTTCTTTCCCATAAATTAATAATTCCCTGCTTGTCCTTTGTTTTCCTTTCCTCATTCTTGCATTTTAGGTCAGTTTTTGACAACTTTAAGAGCGTCCTGAATTTCAGCACATATAGACTGATGTTTATGTTGGACATACAACAAATAAACCTCATCACTGCAGAGAAATTACGTGTCCAGGCCTACTTAATGTTAATAGAATTTGTATTTATATCATGACTGCTCCTTTATGTCTACCACCTTCTGACGTGGACTGTTATCACACGAGCCACCTCAATCCTTGTATAACCTCGTCTCAAAGGACTGGTGTGCATGGTTTTTTGCCTTGATAGCCTTTAATGTGACTTTCCAGCAGCTTGATAGTTATTTTAACCAAAAGGGTGTCAAACGAAGTTTCACTGAAGGAAACACTGTGAAATCACATCAAGGGCCAGAAAAAACTGTTTACTGGCAAGCTTTAATTCATAGCATCATGTCGAGCAAAATATTTCTAATTAACTCACAACAATATAGTTTATAAACCTTAATTTGACAGCTAATTGTACTATGGGGCAACAAAACACATCCTGATGTAAAAGGAAAATGATGACTCCTTAATGTTGTTCTTGCCCATATTTCTACAGGTCTCACATAGTTTCATGCCTCTTCAGTTCAGGGATTTTTTTGAAGCCTCAGGTTGATGTCTATGACTTGGTATGGTGTGTCAATTCAAATATCAAAATGGTGATACAAATTATGTTTTCTCTCCTCCGCGAATCGCCACCTTACTGTGGTGGAGGGGTTTGTGTGTCCCAGGGATCCCAGTGGCTATGTTGTCTGGGGCTTCTGCCTCTGGTAGGGTCTCCCATGGCAAATTGGTCCTGGGTGAGGGGCCACACGAAGAGCGATTCCAACGACCCCTATGAGTAAGAATAACTCAAGGGACCAGATCACCCTGCCCGGGACAGGGTTACCAGGGCCCCACCCTGGAGCCAGGCCTGGGGAGGGAGCTCGAGGGAGAGCGGGCTGCGCCTGGTGACCGGGCCTTAGCCCATGGGGCCTGAAGACGATACGAGGCCCCGCCCTCCTGTAAGGCCAACCACCCGCAGGAGGTGCCATAGGAGTCAGGTGCAAAGTGTGCCGGGCGGCAGCCATTGGTGGAGGCCCTGGCGGTCTGTTCCCCGGCTACCGAGGCTGGCTATTGGGACATGGAATGTCACCTCTCTGGTGGGGAAGGAGCCCGAGCTAGTGCGTGAGGTTGAGAGATACCGGCTAGATATAGTCGGGCTCACCTCAACGCATAGCTTGGGCTCTGGAACCAGTCTCCTGGAGAAGGGCTGGACTCTGCTCCAGTCTGGAGTTGCCCTCTGTGAGAGGTGGCGGGCAGGGGTGGGTATTCTTATATCCCCCCGGTTCACTGCCTGTACGTTGGGGTTCTTCCTGGTGGATGAGAGGGTTGTTTCCCTGCGCCTTAGGGTCAGGGAATGGGTCCTGACTGTCGTTTGTGCTTACACACCAAGCGGCGGTTCAGAGTACCCAGCCTTCTTGGAGTCGCTGGGTGGGGTACTGGAAGGTGCTCCATTGGGTGACTCCATCGTCCTACTGGGGGACTTCAATGCTCATGTGACAGTGACAGTGAGACCTGGAGGAGTGTGATTGGGAGGATCTGAATTCAAGTGGTGTTCTGTTGTTGGACTTCTGTGGAAATCACAGTTTGTCAATAACAAACACCATGTTCGAACATAAGGGTGTCCATAAGTGCACTTGGCACCAGGACACCCTAAGTCGCAGGTCGATGATAGATTTTGTAATCGTATCATCTGATCTGAGGCCGTACGTTCTGGACACTCGGGTGAAGCGAGGAGCTGAGCTTTCAACTGATCACCACCTGGTGGTGAGTTGGATCAGGTGGTGGGGGAGGATGCTGGATAGGCCTGGCGCGCCTAAACGTCTAGTGAGGGTGTGCTGGGAGCGCCTGG
>VUQI01039050.1:24127-43123 GCA_015106735.1 Paratilapia polleni | reverse complement strand
TAGACCTTATAGTTAGGGCTGGATCAGGTAACCCTGAACCATCCCTTAGTTATGCTGCAATAGGCCTAGGCTGCTGGGGACTTCCCATGATGCACTGAGCACTTCCTCTTCCTCACTTCTTTTCACTCTCCATGTGTTTTATACACCATTTGCATTTAGTCATTAGCTATTATTAACTCTGTCTCTCTCCTATAGGTGTGCCTTTTTGTCCTGTCTCCCTCTGCTCTCTTCTGTTTCCCCTCATCCCCAACCGGTCGCGGCAGATGGCTGCCCCTCCCTGAGCCTGGTTCTGCCGGAGGTTTCTTCCTGTTAAAAGGGAGTTTTTCCTTCCCACTGTTGCCAAGTGCTTGCTCATAGGGGGTCGTCTGATTGTTGGGGTTTCCTGTCTTTTCTGTCTAATATTGTAGGGTCTTTACCCTAAAATATAAAGCGCCTTGAGGCGACTGTTGTTGTGATTTGGCGCTGTACAAATAAAATTGAATTGAAAAATTGAATTGAACTTGTCGTTTTTGCACTTATACAATTAAATTTAGAACCTGTTTCAGCTACATATAATCTGAAGTGTCAAAGTTATAATCTTCTTCTTCTTTCGGCTGCTCCCTTTAGGGGTCGTCGATCATCTGCCTCCATCTCACCAACCCTCTGCATATCCTCCTTCACCACATCCATGAATCTTCTCTGTGGTCTTCCTCTTTCCCCCCAGCCTGGCAGCTCCATATTCAACAACCTTTGTGCAGTAAATCCACTATTCCTCCTCTGCACATGTCCAAACCATCTCAGCCTCGCTTCTCTAACTTTGTCTCCAAACCTGCTCATCCAGGTCTGAATTGTGGGGGCAGCAGCCTAAGCAGAGATGCTCAGACCTCCCTCTCACCGGCCACCTCCTCCAGCTCTCCTGGGGGGACACTGAGGCATTCGTAAGACAGCTGAGAGATGTAGTTTCAGCAATTGTTGAACTGTCCCTCCACAAATTGCCACCTTATTGTGGTGGAGGGGCTTTGCGTGCCCTAGTGTTTCCAGGAACTATGTTGCTGGGGGCAATTTTGCCCCTGGTAGGGTCTCCTATGGCAAATTGGTCCCAAGTGTGCTCTGGATCGGGATTACTGGGGTCCCACCCTGGCACCAGGCCTGGAGGAGGGGCTCATCAGAGAGATACATGGTGGCCAGGCCTTAGCCCATGAGGGTCTGGATGGGTTCAGCCCAAATGAGCCACGTAGGCCAGTACTCCTGTGGACCCACCACCTGCAGGAGGGGCCGTAGGGCTCTGGTGCAATGTTGATCAGTGTCCTTGGTGGACCAATCTCTGGATGCTGAAACACTTATTTTTCACTTAAAAAAAGGTGTAAAGATTTCTTATAATATGTAAGAAGTTTGGAGTGATGGATAAAATTAAAACAGCTGTTATGGTGTGCTCATTTTCAAAATGTCTTTAAGGAGCCATTTCCTTTAAATCTCTGCAGATAATCTGCATTAAACATCTAACACATCCTGCCTCCTCTACAACCATCTCCATTACATTTATTAGGAAAAACCACAAGAGGAGTGTCGCTGTTCAGAGTTTTATTGAGACTTAACAAAATGGAAAATGGTTTGGCCAAAATAGTCTTTCTGAAACATGCATCTGACAGAATTAAAATATTTTTGCTTGAATTCAGACCAACACGGATTCAAAAATAAATATCTGTTGCTTCACTCCAGCTAACCGAAAATAAATGGACATATTAAAGAAAAGTGACCCTGTCAGGTGGAGTCTGACATCCTAATAATGAGACTCAACAGGTTTAAGGACCATTACCCTAAAATCAAAACTCTGAGTTGCTCTGCAAAAGCAGTTTTCTAGCTGTCCTAACTGTACTGAGGGGAACCTGATGTTTGTAAGAGTAAATAACAATGCTTAAAAATGCCATAAAGACATGACAGTGGATTAAGTTTCTTAATGCATGACTGAAAATGTAAGCTCTCACAAAATGATCTAAATGTCAGAGTGTGACATGATTTAAACAATTAATTCATATTTAATTGATCAGAGGTTTTTCAGACATTATAGAGATTTGTTTCTGGATAAAAATACAGAAAAAAAGAAAAATACAGTGCAGTTGTTAAGTGGTAGAAATATTCAGCCAAGAACACAAGTCAATGCATGTTTAATGAAAAAATATTTATCTGTGGTATATTCTTGTTCATTCAGTGAAAACACAAATGCTGCTTTTTTCACAAAAAGTAAATTTCAGTGGAACTGTCCTTTAAATCTTCTCTCTCCTGTATCTTCTAAAATATCAGATTAATGGTGTAGATGAGCAGAGGGGAGGATACTGGATACTGCTTTGAATAAATGACCCAAACAGGAAAAAACAAAACCAAACAAAATAAAATTGAACTTTAAAAAAAGAAAAAAAAAAAAAGCTTCTGATTTCTCAGCCGCCAACGGCCTTCCTGCTCACGTGTTGCTTCTCTTTGACTACCAGCCTCCTTTGCCCCCCTTCTTCTTCTTCTGTGGTACTTTCTTGCGGGTGGCGCCTGAGGATGAAGGTTTCTGCTGTCGTGGGGGGACCACGCCACTGGTGGGGGCTGTAGACGAGCCAGACGCAGATCCTGGTCTCGGTGAGGTAGGGGGGCTACTGGCGGTCTTACTGGCATCCCTGAAGAGACAAAAAGCCACAGCCCTGTTAGAAGGGCCATAAAATTCTCCTCAAACAATTGCAATGTGTTCTGTGGATGTTTTCAAACCTACAGCTCTTAGTTTGTTTAATTCGGAGTCTGTGTTTGCCCCTTTTTACAATTTTTAAAATCATATGAACAAAACACCTGCACTAAGAGGAACTGGTCTCGGCACACTCAGAGGTTTGCTTGTGCTTAGAAAATAATCCAAAATAACTCCACCCAACTCCGAGGCAAACGTGTGAGCTAACCAGCTCCAGAAACCTGGTGCAGTTTGCACTCTGGGATGTGGATGAGTGAAATAAACATGTGGTTAGCAACAAAGTTTGTAGTTGTTTTTTTTTGTGGACATTTGCACTTCTTGGGGGCCCCTTTCTTGTGTTTACAAGCAGCTGACACATCTCACTAATGAGCAGACTGAATGGTCTCACACTGACTTTAGTGAAGGTCTGCTTGAATGTTTTGTTTGAACGCAACAATTTAATGATTTTATTCACTAATCCTGGACAAAGTAAAGGTTTAAATCCCCCCAAAGTGCCACGTAAAGCAGGATTTATGGTCGATACAAGGGGTTAACATGAGGCTGATTGTAGAAATGATAGCTGGTCTGACCCAGATGTAAGCACACACCTACTGAATGTCCAGCTGCTAATATCCTGACTGTAGTAAAACTGTTGTGTAGGTTTACTGCACACCTATCTTTGTCTAGATAAAAATTGCCAGCTACGTATCATTTCACTTTTCCATTTGTTTAGCTTTAAGCTTGGTATCAAAGGCTGGGCATGATGAAATTATGCCACCAGTGCAAGATAACAGCTCAGATTTTCCCAATATTCTGGCTTCACTTGGGCAGTGGTCATGTCATTCGTCTTTATAGTTAAAAGCCCCGACAGCGCTGAGTGTCTCAGGTGGATTAAAAAAAAAAGAAAAAAAAAAAGTGTCCAATTATGCCTGGGAAACTTGCCCAAGTAAAGTCCATGCTGTAGAAAAACGTTTATACGTTTTATAACTGAAGAAAAAAAAAAGGCAGTCGGTTGGAACTCCCCCCTCCCGCTCTGGAGCTGTAACAGTTCAGATGAATTTCTCCTTTAGGAGAGACTGAGAATAATTTTGCCCACAACAACAGATGAGCCCTTCCTCCTGCAAAGCAGCTGCAGCTCTGATCTGATTTCAGGCTTAATTGGCAGGAAAACAAAAGAACAATCTCAGTTGCTTTTCCTCCATTAGTGGTGTTGATAACTGGGTTTACAATTACAGGAAATTGCACCCAGACGCCTCTGCTTGATGTGCGTGACTGTGGAGTTTACTCACAGCTCGGCTGAAGCTCCTGCCATCGCTCCCTGTGTGCCTTTTCCTATTTGCTCCTTCTTCTTGCCCTTCTTCTTGCCTCTGTAGTAGGAGCGCTCCCTCATGGGCAGCCACCTCTCCGGGTCGGGGGTCACTTTGGGGTCGTAGTTCTTGGGCAATTTTCCTAAAAAGAAGATGGTGTGGTATGAGTACTTAAGGGGCAATAACTACCCAAAAAACATCTTCAAGAGTAAAACAGAGACAATCAGAGTTATTCTCTTTTCCTAGCAGTGGTTTTAATGTTTCGGCTGATCAGTGTGCATCTGAAGTTCCATCAACATCAATGAAACTCTCACTGGTTCCCCATCAAGAAGAAGGTAAAAGTGTCATTTTAAATGTAGATTTTACAGTAAAATATCTTCACAGTGTTTCCTCTAAAGAGTTATTTGCAGCAAGAAATGATTTTACGGCCATCTCTAAGTGTAAAACACTTTCTGAACAGTAATGATTTGTTTCACTTTAAATGTTTTGGTCCACAAACACTATTTGATCCACAGGCATACCTTTCTTTTTCTTCTTCTTCTTTTTGATCTCACCGTGGCTGTAAAAGAAAATGCAAGAAAAAATTAGGTCATTGTGCAGTTCGGCTTTTGAACGTTTTATTTAAAATAATAAAATCTCGTGAATAAGCAGCCACGGAGGAGAGTAACAGAAGTTTACCCTTGTTCTTTGGGAAGGTTTTCTCCTATGACTTTAGCAGCTTTTTTCCTGACGTATGTGGCTCCGTGGGAGTTCTCCAGTTCATCCACGTCCACGTTGAAAGACATGGTGTCTGCAGATGGCAGGTGCTTGCTGAGCCTGTAGAGGAGTGCTAAGGATGCAACAACTGCTGACATCCAGATTACATCTTGGTCTTTTTGCATTAATTTTAATTAGGTATGGTTCATTTTTAAAATAAATACCACATTTTTTTTTTTAAATGAGCTCAAGAAGGTCTGTATCTTCTTTATTTTATCTGTGTATGAGTTCCAACCACAAAAACATTAATTTCTCCCAGAGAAAAACAAAAAATCATCACATTTAAGGAGCTTAAATACGAGAATGTTAGATATTTTTCACACAACAAATCACAGAAATAGTTATTTGAGTATCAAAATAGCTGCCAATTAGTAAAAAAACTACCTGTTTCAGCTTCCATTTGTAGTAGTTAAGCAGGTGAAAGGATACGATTTTGCTTTATCCGTGTCCACTAGAGAATATGCAGAGATGAGCTGTGCCAATGTGTGAACGTCCTTGGTGTTTTGTCTGTTTGGAGGGAAAAAAATAAATTCAATCACTTACAATATGAAGACGTTCGATAAGAACAGTTTAACATTTGAGCTACTTTGTATCAAGAAGCAAAACCAGCAGCTGTGAGATGCTCTGTTTTTTAAACCCTAAGAAATTTCACACACGTTGAACTGGCTGAGGACAACTCACTTCCACAGCTGCTCCAGATCACTAATGGCTTCTTTTTTCCGTCCGTACTTCAGTTTGAAATTGGCAGCTTCTCTTACGAGAGCCAAATGTGTAGCAGATCCAGGCTGTGGAGGAGAAGACAAAAACAGTGGGAATATGTTAAGACATCTGAAATAGAAGCTAGACCTTTGAAAAAAAGCAAAAACTAACTGAAACGATATTGTGCACGTAGAAAACGAAGTAAATAAAAATGTAGACATACCATAGCAAGTCTGGCCTGTACAATGTGTTCCAATTTAAAAACAGAAACTGTACTTCTACAAAGACTTTACTGTTCAGATTTTGTTGAAAATATTGGAAACATTTATAATGATGGTTTGCTTGTTGGCATTATAGTGCCTTCTTTGGTGTACCTAATGAAATGACTAAATGTTCTTTTGTTATATTTCAAACAACATAACATGTTCCACCAGGTGATTTTCTACAGAAAACAACAAGAAGTTAATCAGATTTTGACATAAACCTGTTCAGACTGGTAATGCTCGATAGCTTGTTTGAAAACATCGATAGCGCTGTCGATGTCTTCTTCGTGGGAGTACATCGTTACCAGAGCCGAAACCTGAAGAGACGGTGGCAGAGACGGTCAAATTAGACAGTCAGCAGGACAACAATAAAATACAAAAATACAAAAAATAAAAAATAAAAAATCCAAGCAGCTGTGTAAAACTTCTGTATAAGATCACCCTGTTTTTAGTCTTACCATCCCTGGTTTGTGCTTGAACTCTTCAATGGACCTCAGGACATCACAGGCTTTTGTCACATGAGCTGCAGAACAAATCATTCATCATATTAACACCTGATGAAGAGCATGTATCAAAATGAATCGTTTTATGGTAAAAGAAAAACAGCTTAAAATTGTCATATTGCCTTCTATGTTGTACTGTCCTTTTGTTAAGGATAATTTCAGCACTCAGGTGATAAGGTGACAACAAAAACTTAAACTAGTGAGTTAAATACTAAAATATGTGTGTTTGTAACGGGAAACTGGAAACTTCAAATGGTTTCATGTCCTCAGAGAGTAAAAGTAAGACAGAGTCAGATCTGTCTGAAAGCAGATCAGCACCTTGTACTAAATACAGTTGTGCCATTGTCAGTTTGATGCCAGACGCGCTCTCTGGATTCTGATCGGAGAATTGCTGGAAAATAAAGGAGAGGTCATTTAGTGTGGACTCTGAACCCACGAATTACTGAGTGACAAAATACTAACATTTTCACTAAAAACTCAATAGTCTTGTAGGTATTTTTTGATGGTTTTAGACCATTTTTTTTTCACGCATTTTTAGCAAAGGTGGATCACAGCTAAGTACATTTACTGTGTACAATTTTGTTGGCATTTGTTCTTTACTCATTTATCTGACACTTACAGCTTCTTTGAATAAAAGATCAAAACACATGGACAGCTATTAAAATATGATGATTTCTTGCTTTAAATTAAACTGCTTGACAGTAAATACAAGTATACCTTAAAGTGGATGATTTTCCTACTAATTATTTCAAGAAATTCAATTTTTTTGTTAGTTTTCTTGAGGTCTGAACTGCTGGATTAACACAATTGGCTTTGTGAAAGTGTCATTTAACTGTGAAGACATTTATCAGTATTTTTACAAACCATGCAATCAATCACAAGGAAAAATACTTAGTAGATGAAGTCCTGTACAAAATGGTGAAAAAAAACCAAAAAAAACTGCACAACTTTAAGTACCTTTTCGTGTTTCTATACTTTTTCTTAACATTTTTATTGCAGGACTTTAATAGTGTGTTATTAGTTTTATTTCCACTGCTGGTTTTCAGGCCAGCTGGTGCATGATTTTACCCGTGGACTTTCTCACAATCAGACAAAAGAAGGAGAATGCGTATTGGTCTGAAAACGAGGAGCAGTGTGTATCATTAATACCTGGAGCAGCTCTATGGCCCTGCTGTGCTGCTTCTCCCTGCACAGCTGAGCCACCTGAATGAGGACCGGCTGTGGATGTCCTGGATTCTGAGCCTGAAGAGTGGATGACAGTTTCCTGCACTGGTCGGCCTGTTGATGGGCAAACAGCAAAACGCAATCAGTATGAAAAGAATCAACTATTACGGTTTATTTCCCCTTCAAATCACACCTGTACCTGGTTAGTGTACATGGCCAGCAGGGCTTTGTTGAAATCGATGGCCTGCAGCTGCTTCTTTGCCAGCTTGTATTCAACACCTTCAGCGTTTGTCAGCTTCACCTTTTTCTTCGAGTCGAACACATTTTGGTCCTGAGGAAATGGACAGAGCATTAACGCCAGTGCCATTACTGAAATATCTGTTTTAGGTTCACTGTTAAGTGTTTGAAAGTTAACATCAAGGAGGTTTAAAACCCACCTTGTTTATGGTAATGATATTGTTGGCAGTCACAGCAAGCAGCCCCACGTCAGATGGCCTGAAATTAAAACAGAGAATTAGAGCATGTTACGTAAAATCTATTTAACAGCTGAATGGCTGCCTTTTAGATACCCGTTAATTCATTTCCATCATCTGTTTTGGGACTAAATTCGATGCGATGAAGCCTCGACTCACTTGAGCTTGATGACCTGGTTGTAGAGCTGCAGAGCCTCATCTGTGCGACCCTGTAACTGCATGATGTATGCCATCTGAGAGTGGATGACAGCCAGCTCCGACTGGATGTCCTCCTCAGTCACATCCTGAAAGGGACAAACGAGCAGTGACAGTGATTATCTGGGTAAAAGCTGAAAGCTAAGTGTTAAAACAAGACTTAAAGAGGGGCACTAAAGGATTGACTGATAACAAGACAAGACAAAACAAGATAATAATTAAACAAACCATACAGTGCCAAAAGTCTGATTGTAGTAAAGTAAATGTCATTTGAATTTGACATCAAATTACAATTATTACTGGATTCAGTTATTCCCACACAATTTACATGCAAATAGTACATAAATACAGAATATTTTATGATGTACAAGTATGTTAATAGTGGACTGAAATTTCACTATATTTGTGACTTTTTCTGGACTGCCTTTTGGAGGAAATTATTAGAAATGAAAGTGAAATGCATCTCAAAAACTCAGGAGCACTTACAGAATCATCTGCCAGCGAGACTCTGCAAAGCTCTGTCAAAGAAAACCATCAGTTTGTATCAGACCTCATTAAACCATTTTAAAAACACATGAAACAGCTGCTCAACAGCAGAGACTGAATGTAAACTGACTTACCTTCTGCTTGCTGTAGTTTATTGAGGGCCTCTGTAAACTTTCCTTGGCCAATCAGAGTGCAAGCAGCGTTGTAACAGAGCTCATACGTTGACTCCGGCAGACCCAGATCTTCCTGCAGTATAAAAATTAAACAAATTCAAATGTATGAGGAGTATTTTTTCTAACTAATTCTAATCAAACAGCAGCCTGACCCCGGTTCTGTGTAACAAAGTGGTCATTCTTCAAGATTTTGACTTAAAAACTCACACGAAAAGCTGATCGATGAACTGTGTAGTGGGGTGCTTACCATCAGAGCATTCTCCCACTGACTCATCGCTGCCACTACAGCAGCGAGGTTGGTCTTCCTCTCCTCCTCGTACTCGTCCTGGGAGTTCCTGATCAGATCCGTGTAGACGCCCTTGCACTCGTCGTAGCGCTCCAGCCTGTACAACTGGACAAAGAAAAGAGAGGCAATTCGGATTAGCAGACGTCGTCACACTTTTTACAACAAGAAGAATTAAATATCCTGTTAGGAACACACAGAACAGAGGCTGGACAAAACACTAAGCTGTTAATTTATTACTGATGCTGATAATTTATTACAAATAGCTCACTGTCCCTCTTTTGGATCACTGATCGATAAAACCTGATGCTAACTGCAGATATATCCACTGATCACAGCGGACAGACTGTGGGTTTAAAGGGAAAGTTTTAGCATCCCATCACTGTCTATTTCAGAGGTTTTTATTCTTTAGATTTTATGGATAGATTGTTGCACCTGTGTGTTCCTGTGAGCATGTCTCACTGTAATAAATAATAATAGTATTGATATTATAGTAAGTATAGTATTAATATTGATAGAGACTGAATGAAAATTGGAACAAGATGATATATTCACCAATGATCAGGATAATTTTAACAACATTAAAGTCACTTACAGGGAAACAAAAGGGGAGAAGTGTGTGTCAAGAGGTGAAAATACTATGCACCATACCCCTGGGGTCTCTATATTAGAGACAAACAGTCAAATTATACTTTTGTTATCTGGTATCTTAGGCTACAAAATTAAAAACATTTCACATTGTTTTTTGTGCTGGAAAAAGAATCAAATGATATTTGAATTAACATCATTTTAACTGTTTACATAATCATGTTTCAAAACAGCAGCCACATATTTAAACAGCAAGTTGTTTGCTTGTATCTTAGAGTGTGTAATTTTTAATATTTGTCTGCAGCTCTGAAGTTAGAAGTGTAGACTTCTTAACTTTAAGATTTTAAAATACCTCTATCAACAATCGGCAACTTTAAAGAGCTCACTACACTTTGTCCTGTTACAACTTCGCTGCTTCTTTCAACAAGCAGATGACCAATGACTGACTCCTTCAGCGAAAACAGTAAATATACATATTATCTTCTTCTCCTGGCTGCTCCTTATAGCATTTGCCACAGCAGATCATCTGCCTACTTCTCTTGCATCTTCTTTTGTCACACCAACCCTCCGCATGTCCTCCTTCACTATGTCCATGAATCATCTCTGTGGTCTTCCTCTTTTCCTCCTGCCTGTTAGCTCCAATATATCCACTGTCCTTCCTCTGCGCATGTCCAAACCATCTCAGCTTTGCCTCTAACCTTTGTCTCCAAACCGCTCAACTTGACCTGTCACTCTGACATACTAATTTCTAATCCTGTCCATTCTGGTCACTCCCAGTGAAAATCTTAGCATCTTCAGCTCGCCCTCCTGTCTTTCTGTCAGTGCCACCTCCCCTTTCACTGTTGCTGCTGTCCTTCTGTCACGAATCACCCCTGACACTCGTCTCCATCCACTCCACCCTGCCTGCACTCTCTTCTTCACCTCTCTTGTGCACTGTCCATTGCTTTGGATGGTTGACCCCAGGTATTTAAACTCATCTACCTTCACTACCTCTGCTCCTTGCATCTTCACTGTTACATCTGCCTCCGTCTCATCCACACACATGCATTCTGTATTGCTTCTACTGACTTTCATTCCTCTTCTCTCCAGAGCATACCTCCACTTCTCCAGGCTCTCTTCCACCTGCTCCCTACAGATCACAATATCATCTGCGAACATCATAATTCATGGAGACTCCTGCATGACCTCATCTGTCAACGTGTCCATCACCACTGCAAATCACAAGGAGCTCAGAGCCGATCCCTGATGTAATCCCACCACCACCTTAAATCCATCTCTCACTCCTCACGCACACCTCACCACTGTCTCACTGTCCTCATAGATGTCCTGCACCTCCCTCAGATACTTTTCTGCCACTCTCAAAGCAAAAATCACATCTGTAGTGCTCTTTCTCAGCTCATTGATTGTCACCTCTCTTCAACAACTCTTTCCCATAGCTTCATGGTATGACTCATCAGCTTTATGCCTGCATACAGCAATAATATAATTTGGTCTAACAGTCTCACCACTTGACCGTAAAGCTCCTTCAGCTTGTCTGTCTGCTCAGGAGCACTTTCGATAGTCTTCAGGGAGCTCTCCACTCTGTTCAGCCGGTACTCGCAGTATGCCTTCTCAAACACAACCTCACTGAGTGGAGTAAGAAAAAGAGCATTTAAATGGTAGGGTTTATATTAAAGAAGGCTTCAGCTACACATTCAGTTAGCTACAGGAGCAATTTATATGTCAATACTTTCAAAATGAATAGCCACAGGTGAGTGACAGCGTGCTGTTTACCTGCCGAGGACCTTTGAGTGTGTGTTCATGACATTCAGCGCCTCTTTGAAGCTCCCATTCTGGATAAGGCAAACCACTTTACAATGCAGGGCCGTCACATCGTCCCTGTTTTCGTGCAAAACTGCGGCGGAAAAACAAAGAAAGACGCACTGCAAATAACTGTAGTTATGCAGAAGGACAAAAACAGATGTCGCCCACACATTGATGTGATTGTGTAAAAACAGAGGAGGAGTGTAAAGCAGCCACTGCACGTTTTCAGAACAGCTGCTTGGCTAATCATGAGCTAGCTGTCAGGCTAGGGACACGTCAGTCATGAGACGGCGCATTTCGGGGTCTAAGTAGTTTTCAATGAATGCTGAAAATCACACAACAAGCACCCATTTCAGTAGCTACATTTCTTAAATACATACGCCGTTAAGCAGAGCTTAGTGCACAGAGCTACGTGGCTGTTTTTAACAACCTGACAGTTGGCTGTCTGACTGTCGTTAGCTTAGACACATGCTAACAGCTGGACCTGCTAAGTGGGAGCAGAGGAAATAAAACGCCGCATGTCCGCTCTCTGACCCCCGCTTCCGTCCCATTTTTAAAGGCAGACTGAATACATACTTTTAGTGAGAGCTTTGAGGGCTCTGGTAAAGTCTCCATTCTGTCCGCAGCGGTTCACTTCGGTCCAAAGAGAAGCCACCGAAACTCCTCCGCTCGCCATCTCCGCTGAGTGGACTCTCCGGGCGCCGGAAGCAGAACGTGTTTACATCCGGGCTAAACAACAATTGTGTTTGTTAATTTTAAAATCATTTCAACGCAAAATAAATTCGTTGTAGTCATAAACTACGATGCTTCTTCGATGTTAAAAAAAAGCTTAACATTTGGGGGACATACAGTTTTTTAATTTTAAAATGACGCATGCAAATAATGCCTTCACGAGCAATCCATATAGTTGTAGCAAGCATAACCACTGCAAGAAATTTGATTAAAAAATTAGAGATGAATTCCGTCCGTTATTCAGGCACATGATCAGAGTACTCAAGCACTGTACTCAATGCAAATTTGATGCATATTATATATTTCTATGCTATGCTTATTTCTGTTTCTACTCCACTTTATTTTGAAGTGTAAATATAGTATTTTGTACTCTACTGCATTTATTTAAGCTTTAAGTTATCTTTTTAATTATTTAAATTATTACTAAAAATATAAAACTACTATTATTACTATTGACTGAGCTATCCAGCAGTATATAAAATAAATAGAATTAAAGTGATGTAGCCTACACGTTAATGAATTAATATTTATAATGAAATAATATAATGTATATGATTCTAAAAGGAATGATTCTGCGTTATTAGTACTTTTAATTTAGGTATTTTTGTACGTAGGATTTAAGATTTTTTCACGCTGTAGTGCTGGTAGTTATAATTCCGACATTTGTGTTAGCATGTCAAGGCAGCACGGGTAGGAGCTTCGGTTGTACTCGGCTACCGAGACAGAGGAGGGGGGACTGTTGTCATTCGTCAGGGCTGTGTGGCGAGCTTTTGTCCAGGAGAGATGGCCGGGATTAAAGGTAAGTAGCAGCCGATTTTCCTCTCCTTCAGAAAGCCTCTGAACTCCGGCTCAGTTTATATAATTTCACCAAAATGTGCAGGAGACATGTTTGTGCGTTTGTCACGTTCAAATAAGTAACGGTACAAGGAGTTAGCGCAGGGCCAATACAGACAGACGTTAGCATTAACTAGCTGATTAACCTGCACTGTTTCGGTAGAAGCAACCGCATCATGGTTAATATAGCCAAACCAGCTTTTGCATTTCCCAATGAACACACTGTAGCAGTGTAATGTGCTGCATTATGACGCCGCATTTATTGCCAATCCCGTTCACTGCTGTAGCAACGTAGTAATAAACGTAATGCTAATGTTAGCTGCGCCTAAACTTCGCACAGGCGCTTACTGATTCCAGTGAGCTGCCGGGATTTTAATTGCAATTAACGAGCAGCCACTCTGACTTTTTGGCTGTCAGGGTTTAACGTGCACCCTCTATCAGCAGGGTTTAGACTGCTAACGTAGCTGTCACACAAGTGAAATCAGCTGATTCATCACATGGTAGCCCCAGTCGCCAGGGTCCCTGCAGCCACCATGAGACTAGTGATTTCCTGTGGATGTACTCTGCGCTAACACCAGGCTCCCCCTATATCCACGCTGATTTTCTCTGCCTCTCTTGCAGCTCTCATCAGCCTTTCCTTTGGAGGGGCCATTGGCCTCATGTTCCTCATGCTTGGATGTGCCCTCCCTGTGTATGAGTGAGTATAACCATCACACACCATGTGAGCCTGGCACTTCCTGGCACCTTTGATGATCCTGTCACAGCTTCACAGCTTTAACTGTAGCTGCATTCATGACCAGATTAGCCCTCTCTGAGCCTCCAAAGCATAGATAGACTCCTGGGACACCAATATGGTCATTCCATATAAAATCAGTTAAATCTGAGGGAACAAAGGGTCTCCATACCACTTCTAAGACGAGGTTAAATGTAAATCTGTGTGCTCTCTGTCTCGTTACTCTTGCCCACATCACCCACATCAGCTTCATGTGTCAGCCAAAAAAAAGGGGGATTGAATATTTGAATCGTTGTAGTGAGGGTTAGTGAGGTAACTGTACTACAAAGCAAGTACAGCATACTCAGAATATCTTTTTCTTATCTGACTTAACTCACTCTAACATTGGCAGTCAAGCTAAGCAGCCAGGGTTTTCAAATCGAGTTGTGACTGTGTTCACATGTGACCATGTACAAACATGGACAGGTGCACCGGCAACAAATGGAGAGAAAATGATCATATTGGAGAAAAGTGAAGAGGTTAAACATACTGAGCACAGCAGCTGTGTGTGTGTGTGTGTGTGAGATAGGAAAAGCGCTGTATTGATGCGTTAATGTGGCTTTTGGTGTAAGTGCAGTTAGTGGTTAGACTGGAGAAGCTACGCACATGACATCCATTTAAAGACAAGAAGGAAAGCTGGCAAAAAATGTTACTGCGCTGTCATGTAGGGATGGGCAGATCTGACTGTTGATACAGCTGTTCCATTAAATTAATGTACTGCATGAAAGTTTTCTGATGGCGTATGGGACAGTTTTAGCCTTATTCTTGAAGCTGCAGCCTTCATCTGAGGGTATGATTCAAACCCTTAAGTAGACTTTATGAAAGGTCAACAAGTAGCCGTTAAGTACAAAAATCCTAATCACAGTTATTTTGGTCATTAATGAGACACAATCCTTTCACAGGATTACTCACACACTCTGGAAAAATAGTGGATTTATTCAGAAGTACAAACTTTCTTTTTTTCTCAATCAACTTTAATTCTAATTCAACTAAATAAACTACATATAGAAATAAATACATGTGAACTGAACTAAAGCTGCCACAGCCTGGCTGGGAGTGAACTTGAACCTTTAAGGAGGAGCAAAAGTAAAGGAAAAAGATGTGCACAAAGGCAAAACGAGAGCATTAGAGAAAAACAGAATGCGGTACAATAATCGTTTATCTCGATCATCTTGTTATAATAAATGTTGTATTACAGGTGTGTCTGAAGTGTAACTGCACGGCCCTAGTACAAAGCTTGGGTGCTCTGTTTTAGGAATATATCACTTTATAAAGCCTGATAGAATAATATAAATGCATGCAGCCAACAGGATAAAAGCAAGGAATAAAGTTTCTCCTGAGAAAAATCTGTATTTTCCTTTTTTATTGACAACTGTACTCTTTTATAGTCAGAAGAAAAACCTGGTCAGCTTTGTGTCTGTGTACACCATCACACCTCTCGGACATTTTTGAATTTGTCTATTCAAATAGGTGCAGATGCAGTTTTTCATTTGCTGTATGTGGGATGAGCAACAGATCTGGCTCTTTTCAACTCATTTCCATTTCAGTCATAATATTTACCGTAAATGACAGCTTCAGTCCAGCAGAATGTGTAATTGTCAGCCTATAAGTAACAAGAAATTGCATAATTCCTTGAATATTTATAGCATTATGTTGTCCACACCGATACTATTTTTACTGTTTTATTTTTTGCTCATTTTTCAACAGCGAAATTTCTCTCTAGGTACAAAGCTTTGTCACCATTTTATAATAACTTGGCTGTTAGGGATTCTTATCAAAATATGTGTCTAAATGATCCACATTTCCATCCAGAGGTTACACAAATGTAGCTCCTGCTTCATGAAAGACACCCGTTAAGTTGGTGTGTCGAGTGCTCAGCAGCGATTCCTTCTTTATCCTTCGATTCACTTCACTGCATCCTTTGTCGTCACAGCATGTGGGTGTTTATGTCCCCTGTTTCTCTCTCTTTTTCTTCTCTCTGCAGCAAATACTGGCCTTTGTTCCTCCTCTTTTTCTACATCCTCTCTCCCATCCCTTATTGCATCTCGCGGAGGGTGGTCGACGACACAGACTCGGCCAGCAACGCATGCAAAGAGCTGGCCATCTTCCTCACGACGGGCATCGTCATTTCAGCCTTCGGCCTGCCAATTGTCTTTGCAAGAGCTGAAGTAGTAAGTTACTGGAGCCTGTTAGTGTACTGCATGGTGATTCAAAGCAGTGGTTCCCAAACTGAGGGTCTGGACCCCCCACTGGGCTTCAAGAATATTAACTTACTTTACGTTTTCTGACTTTTATCTGTGTTTTCTAAATCATATATTACTCACAACTAAATAAAGCAGGTTGCAGCACACAAAGTAATTCTTTCATGAGGCTCAGTTTTAAGATAAGATAAAAGTTACAGCAGCCAAAACATGAAAAATAGCCTTGCTCAATAAAATAAATACAATAACACAAAACAAAATGGCTCAAAACAGAAAAATGGACAAAAGAGAAGAGCGTAGTAAATCAAAATCTAAATATAATACAATAAGGAGCTAAAATCTGCCAGATAAATACAGTTATTGAGGTGTGAGATGATAAAGATTTCCTGCATCTAAGTATTTACACCCAATGAAAGTGACACTTTCCATGTTCGGACAGTGAGCGGGGCTAACTAAAAACAGGTAATAAATGACATGCTGCACCAACTTTATTCTTTCAATGATGTGCCTGTTATCAGTTCAGCCATGAGCCTCTTTCTCAACAGTGACTAATGAGCACTTTTTGCACACAGGCTGCAGATGGCATCTGATGCAAATGATTTTCACTTGTAAATTGCGGATAAATTCCCATGTTCTGCAGTCCTCTGTTAGCCCGTTGCATGGATCGCAAGTACGATGCGTCTCGGGGCATCTCAGGCAGAGTGCTGGAGCTTAGTCGTTAGTTTGAGGAATCCTGATCTGACGCTCTGGTCCTCTGTAGTCTCCTCCAGGTTCTCCAACCACCACAAAATGCACCGCTGACCAGGGTTAGTCAGTGTGTTAAAATTTTCCAACCTGCCACTGTCAGACCAAAAAAACAGGTTTGTGTGAGCACACACACAGGGGTGGGATGGAGAAGTTCCTGCTTCCTACATGCAGTTTGCAGCAAAGCATTCATGACAGAGCTCGTTGCAAAGAAAGAAGAAATTTATGATTATTTTGGTTTTAAACCAGGCAAAACCAGATAGCCAAATGGCTTAAACAAACATAATCAGATGGATGAACCCTCAGCTTCCAGCTTCTAAATGATCAGGGTTCACAACAGCATATGCAGTCTTTGGTCTGATTTTCAAACATGATTTCTTAATTGATGTTTCTTTGCATCACTAACTGATCGGACAGCAACCACTAAAGTCTGCCTAACAGTCATTTGTAAACACTGCGTGTTTCGTAAAAGGTGGAAATGAGTGCAACAAGGATGTGTGAAATATGGCCCAACTTCAATCGTCGGTTCCTGTTAGGGCAGCTTTAAAAATCTTTACAGGTTAATTAGAGACGAATCCTGCAGAAAGGAGACCTTTAAATCAGCAATATAAAATGGCTCAGTAACCTGTGAATGTTTAGATTATATCCTAAATAAGCTCTGCAGCATTCGTTCACCTGAATTTTTAATTTGTCACTTTACAGATCGCCTGGGGGGCGTGTGCGCTCGTGCTAACGGGAAACGTAGTCATCTTCGGGACCATCCTGGGCTTCTTCCTGGTCTTCGGATCCAACGACGACTTCAGTTGGCAGCAGTGGTAAAACAGCAGCGGGAGGGTGACCTTAGTCTGAACTGTTTTTATTAGCATTACGATTATTATTATTGTTATGGTATTACTGTTTGGTTCTTGTTGTTGTTATTTATATGATGACCGCCCATCCATAGACTCACATCAAACCAGTGCAATACTTTGGTTTTTTTTTACCGCTTGCTTCATGTTGAACTGACATTTGTGGGTTGGAAAATGCTGACTTTCAGTTGGATTTTTTTTTTCTATTTTTAAGTTTTACTCTCTCTGACTTCTGTCCTGTGAGTTTTCTGCATCTTTTTGTGTGTATCTGCTTTTATTTGAAGGATTACAAGCTGGTGAACAGCTTTTACAGCGTGTTATCTGTGAACATATGTTAAAAAAGAATCCAAAATTGATGTCACGGACCAAAAGGACACGGTCAGGGATGTCTGTCCTCCTTTCTGCAATTAACAGAGACTCTTAAAAACACTGGAAGGAGCTTTTTCTATGTGAAGAGCACAGATAGGTGTGCTGAAGTTAGTGTAAATCAGCTGGAAATTGATGGAAAATCTGCAGAATGTGAGCTCAAATTTCATCAGACACATCTCCATTTTGTGTAGATCTTACTGGATTTAAATGTCAAGAATTCAGCTGATACAATGCAGGTTTTTCTCAGCTTTCAGCCAGTGCAATGTGAACAACACTAAGCTGTGAAACTTGAGTGTGCTTGTGTACCGGGCTGTTACTGCCACCAACAATACCCATCCTTTGTACGCTGTTACATGTGTAAATGTGATTTAAATCTTTGTGTTTGTCATTACACAAAGTAAGGAGGTGGTGTTCAGGAGCAGCGTCCAAGGATTCATTTTAAACTCCCTCTCTATCACACCAGAGATCAAATTAACCTGACTTAGTAATTTCCCAGGCGCCAACGGGATGCAGGCTGCTTATTCACCAGGTTATTCTGCATCTGATCAGCTCATATTTCACTGTTATGAGTTAGCCTCTTCTTGTCAGGTCAAGAAAGCATAAAAAGCCAATAGCAGCCGCCAGCTAGCGTTGGATTAGCTCAAGGACAGCAGCCTCGTTGGAATTTCGGCCAAGCTACCATAAGACCTGGGCTACTTATAACCAACGTCAGTCACTTAACAGCCTTTAAGCTTTTGAATGTGACTCCTTGAAAGAATCCAGTGATATTGCTCAGCATTCCAGATCTGGCGCATACATTTCCTCATACCAGCATTTCCTGGATTTAAAAAAAAAGAAAAAAAAAAGAACAAAAACACATGCCGTATAATTAAAGTTTGAAGGTCTTGGGCTGTGTAAAGAAAGTTTGCATGTTGGTTTATGTAATCTGCTGCAGCTCTTTGATAATCAGGGCCTGCAGTCAGTCAGGTGCAGCGCTTCAGACTGCTGTTACGTTTAAACTGCATTAGTGGTGGCTAAACAAGGAATTAAGCATCTGCTGCCCTGTAAAGCACTGCTGTGTTGGATGGAGCATCGAGTTTCAGGTGTGTTTTGATGCTTTTTTTTTTTTTTTCTGTAGATGACA